>JABCMJ010000582.1:0-46396 GCA_014822125.1 Arbutus unedo
CATTTTTTATTCGAAATTGAATTTGAAAACTTTAAACTTTTTGAGTCAAGTCGATTCAGATTTTTTCAACTTTTATTACTTTTTTTTTTTCGTACACCAAAATCTTTTGAATTTTTGGTTTGTATATTCATAATGATACCATGAGCGGTCTCATAGTTTAGAAAGTGAACGTTTAAACTTCAAAAGTAACTAAAATTTTGACCAATTGCAAAATGATGAGTTCAACTTTGTTCACTGTAGTTTGTTTACCCTCCGCTGTGTGAGAGCACCTCGAGATCTCACTTCGACAATTAAAATCGTCTATTTATTCTGATTTACTTCTTTAGTTATCACAAAAAAATTCAACTCAATCGAATATCGATAAGTGTTTGACCTAAAAGTTTAGTTTTTTACTTCAAAATTTTTCTTGATCACTTCATTCTCCCACCTAATCATTAATTAGCCTCACCTGTCCACCGATATTCTCAGAAGTCTTCTCTACATATTTTGAACCTCTTACATGGATTAGTCAATGCCTAGATGCTTCAGGATCTGGACCTTGTCGATTACAGTTCAAGTCTATATGAACTTTTACTTAGAAGTTACTTGATTGGTTATTTATGCCTTTTGCATTTCTAGGCAACAATGCGGAGTCAACTCATTTGGAGGAGTCAACATGGATGGATGCAAGGGTAGATCTCCTTACCGCGTTATTCAACTATTTCCTCTTTTCTTCTTAACACTTTGTTTTTCCGAGATTTGTTGAAAAAGTACAGGTAAAGAAAGGAGAAGGGAAATGCATATTCTGCCTTTTTTTTATACACAGAAAGCTAATGTCTTTGTCTTTGTTAAATTTGGGGCTAATGAGAAATAAAAAGAAAAATGAATGTGCATTTCTCACAAATTTATCTTCTGTATTTGGTTATCTAGAGGGAAATGACAAATACAAGCAATTTCATTCTCTTTTATCCTTCTGTTCCACGGAACCTGGATCCATATTTAGCATCAGTTCTTGTTCGACTGGAACATAAATTTGGTATTCTATTTCTCATTCCATGTTCTTAACTGGCATGCTACTTTTAGGTGGCAGGGTCAATATCGAAGTACTGCATTTTATTGCACATCTCAGAGGGGAGTACTGATGCCAGAAATTTTTCAGCAATATGTATCCTGTGATGTTTGGCCCTTGCCGCCATGTTACTCTCATTCTTCACTACTTGTTAAATACTTAAATCGTATTGAGCTTAGTACTTGAGAATTCTCTCAGTTTAAATACGCCAAAAGGTTAGTTTCACTTGTGTCTGTTGCCTGTCATTTATGTATCAACACGTGGGCGCTGTTATATTTTTTTTTACTAGCTAGGTAGTTTTTTTTTTCTGTAGGGAAGTATGTTAATTTTGTATTGTTCGTCACAGAGATCAGATGACATGATCATAATATTCCAATTTATCAACTTGGACTATATTTTCTCTCTATCTCCATGAAAAATAAAAATCAATCTATGCATGCTGATTTTGTTCATGATGTATTCAAGGCAGATACCAGTCATTTTGTATGTGTAGTTTCTGTTTGAGACGAGATAGGATTCTTCCAGATAATGATAGGGTTGGCTTCATTTCACCTCATCAACCTGAATATTAGTTTGTGTGATACTTTTGATAACTTTCCAAGGATAAGATCATTTCATTTCCATTGAAGTGGCCAAAACATTTTGATTCGTCGGGAAACCACCCAAAACTTATGGAGCGAAAACTAGTCTTGGAAATATTTGTTTGGATTTTGATGGTGATATGGGCAAAAACACGGGGAGAAATTTGTGTTGCTTACGCTTGGAGCCATCTCCAGAGATTGCAAAAACCAGCTCAAGTCCCATAAGCGGGAACAAACTACGTAGTCTTGTGCAGAACTAGGTGTTATTTCTACCCCACGTCTGCTGGGCACGTAATGTTGGAAATGAAAACTGGCTGTGTGCAAAGTTCTCATCTCTTCACGACAAAAGAGTATTTCAAAGCTGTGATGCCCTAGCCTAGTCTAAAGCGGACAATATCATTATTGATTGAAATGGTGAATTTATATGTGGATGCCCTAGCCCTAGCCTAGTATTTTTTATAGGTGGCTGAATTTATACGTGATCCTTCCCATAATGCGTCAAATATTTGTTCCTGTGGCTAGATTTTGTTCCATCAAAAGCCTTTGAATGCAACACAAAATCTTTATAACCAATCAAAATCTTTTCTTTTGAACTTAATTCTTCAAGGGGAATAGCATCTCTCCCTTGTTAAATGCTTTGCTAATCCTCCCTTGCGTGGTCTTATTCTGTTGTCTTTGTTCGTTTGCAGTTATCCTCTATTTTTTGTTTTCAGTGACTAGTGATCTTAAGCATTTGCTAACCTCGAAAAATGAAGCATGTAATCCTTGCATCAACCTGCATAGATCCAACTAAAGCTGCACCTTGTATAACAGCTATTGGATACAACGGAGTTCAAGTTTGGCAAAATGGTATGATATTTCCTAAAATGATTTTCAGGAATTCGTAAAATATATAATTACATGTGTCGTCAGATTGAATTAATGTGCAGAGGGCTTTGTTTGTGCTGAACTTCTGGCTTCGACTCTTGAAAAGGCATGGTTGAGTCTTCATATCGAGGTAGGTTTCACAATTTGATTATTACTGTCCTTCAGCACATCCTTAGAGCATGTGTTGTACTGCAAAAATCAATCCTGGTTTGAACCACACTTTGAGCCCTGTGTAGGCCAATCTTTTAATTGACCTTGGCTTGGCCAAGTTAGTGATCATATTTCAAAGTAAAGAGTATGAATTTAATTTGAAAAGGAAAATGAACTTAAAAAATGGTTTAGAAGGTGGAAATATTTTTGTTACGTATTGATAGGATTATTTAAACAATAATTTTGCTGTCAGCAATGAAAATTAGCCTGAATTTCCCACCGAACAACTTTAAAAGTTGAACTATTCGCACGAATAGTTTAACCTTTAAAGGTGTTTGGGATGCTTTTCAAGCTAATTTTTATTGCTGATAGCAAAATCATTTAAACAAGTAGCAAATGATCCTTTTCCAAAAAGAAAAATTACAAAGCTCTTTTTGGGTGCGTTTATGGATATATTGTACTGTGCTACCTTGTGTGGAATGGGTTCACCTTTCTTAGGGTTCACCTTTCTCAACTCTTTTTTGTTTTTTGCATTTGGCTTGTATTTGCCTTTAGTGGAGCTTTTTGGTCATATTTGTTTGTAGTATGCTGACAAATCGGGAGGTGTAGCCGCAATAGTACTAGTTTTCACATGTCTCTTGGCTTTAGTGAACTATCTTTAGCTTTGATAATAATTTTTTACCTTTTCGATTCCTTTTGTCAAGATGAAATGAAAAAGCAAAAAAAATTCACCCAAGACTAGCAAGTTCAAAAAGAATAAAAATAAGCAATGTAAAGCCTAGTCATTTAAGCCACTGATATACTCCTTAATTGGGTTATAGGTGCAACTGACATGCTGAGTTGTAGTTACGCCATGCTACTGCAGTACTTGCATTTTTCAATGTTCTCTTCCATTTGGAATCACTCTGCCACTCTCAAAGTCAAAACACTCTATCATGGTCGCATTTCCGTGCTACCTTCACCACCAACACTCACTCTATTGCTGTGATCAACTCTCACAGTTTTTCTCACGAACTGTACAGCTAAAGTGCAATATTTACTAGATTTATACAGAGCATTCCTCCATCTTTTCTAGAGACTCATTTCTTGTTGGGACTGAAAATTTTGGTGTTTTCTGAACGAGTTTAATTAGTTCAGGACTTCTGTCATGTTAATGAGGGTTAAGTAGTTTAATACGATTTATTCACTCCCCAATTACTTCAGCGTAGAAGTTTCTTTGGAAGAAGGGTTATTTTTTTTTTCTTGCAAACTGCAGGAAACTACTGCAACTTTCTTCAGTGCTGCACTTGCTTCAAATAAATCGGAGCCACATGGTACCAACAATTCTGATACTGCTTCATTTGAGGAAGGAAGTTCTTCAAGCATGGATGTTCCATCATCTTCAGCCGGCAAGCATCCCCATGGTTTTGATGTTATGGGAGTGGCTAGCTCAGAGATGGAAGATGATGAGTCAGTTTTTGCTGTTTCATCGAAAGTTGGTGAGGAAGAACCATCCACATCTTCAATTGAAAGAGCCAAAGAAGCACTTGATCCTGTGGAGGTTGACCATAATGACGCTCGAGTTGTTCATATGCGTTGTGGCACTAGAGCTGTGGTTGATCATAATTCAGAAGTTACAGCAGAAGCTGCTCAATTGATCGCCAGTCAGGCAACTGAAGCCGTCCAAGACAAAAAGGCTAAAGCAGTAAAGGAAGACAAAATTGAGTTGGGATTTAAAACTGGATCTTCTCAAGTGACTGCTGACAAGCCAACTGAAGCTGCACAAGATAAAATGGTTGATGCTATAAGGGATGACAAAACTGAAGTTCAGGAGTCTTGTTCAAGTAAATCAACTGATGTTCATTTTAATATCCGATTGCTTGATGGTGCTAGTATACAAGAGAAATTCCTTGTGACCAACACGTTGAGAATGGTTAAAGATTACGTGGATGAAAACCAAGCAAGTGACATTGGCTCCTATAATCTTGCTATTCCTTATCCTCGTAAGGTTTTCAATGAGCAAGGTACGAGCATTGTTCTTCAGCCAGTTAGATTGATTAATTTAAGCTTAGCACGTTAAACTGTAAACATAAAGATGTTTTTGCTGCTTCTGGTTGTTTGTTGGTTTCTGTTTAATTTGCAGCACGGTGTAGTACCATCTAGAGGTAGCATGATTGTTTTGTACTATCGTAGTCGGACTCGATACTGGGTGTCAGACTTGACACTTTTCTGGATGTCAAACTCACTATGTCCTTTTTGTAGGATGCATGGACTCAGCTAAAAAATTGGACATGGGTGCCAGTATACTACATGTGTAATGTATAAAGTATTTTATATTTCTTTGAGATTCTACCAATTTCATAATTAGTCAATTTTATAAAGTTAGTAATTCTCAAGTGCTATTAATTTCTATTATTACACGCAATTACATCATAACTATCGGTTTGGTCCATTTAGGCTATACATGTGTGTTACTCGGTTGAGTTTTAGGGATAACAAAATTATTTTACTTAAGTCCAATCTCTTACTTTAGTTGTTGGGCTGAGCTTATTATAGCCCTACCTCGGTTGAGTTTTAGGGATAACAAAATTATTTTACTTAAGTCCAATCTCTTACTTTAGTTGTTGGGCTGAGCTTATTATAGCCCTACCTCATCCTCTTCCTTCTTTGCCGGGATATCACCTCGGTCACTAGAACTTCATTGTGTCCAACCTGAAATTGCCGTGCCCTACAGATTTACAGTTTGTTGAGCAGGAAAATGGTGGCTCCCCCACTGGAATGACAAAGAATAACATATTATTCAATGCGGCAAGGATTTGTTGTCTAAGTTTAGCTATCTAGTATTTACCCTCTCTCCTTTTATGAAACCATCATGCTTTTGATTTCAAAATATTTTTTTTGGTTAAGCCTAAGATTTAAATATTCTTAATTGTTAAACTTTATGCTAAAAGAGAGTCCAGATAGGCAAATCTTGATCTTCAAGTTTCCTCTCTTCTTGTGGACGGTTCATGACTATGAATGTCCAAGATTATAGACTCCCTATTTATGTACATTGAAATTTATCAAGCATTGGTTCTAGAGTTTGGGATTCAACCTGAAAAATCACAGGAAATAAACAAAAAAATTGCAGCATGTTTATTTCATTAAATAGATTGGTGGTGGAGACATCGATTGAAGATGTAAGAATAGAGAGGAGAAGAAAGGGAGAAACCCTAGACCGCTAGTGGCCTTGAAATCACTAGGAGAACGGAGAGAGAGAAAGGAGGGAAATCCTAGAACATCTAAGGGCCTTGAATTACACAAGGAGAAGAAGACAAAGGAGAGGGGGTGAAAGGGAAACAGGAAGCCGCAGCCACAAACAAGCTTTGAGGATTTCTCACATCTAGGCTCCTCTCAAATGAAGGACGTGAATCCTTACAGACTCTTCACAACCCTAAGCTGAAAAAATCTGAATAAATCAGCTACCATTCATCTTTCATGACACATTAATTTGAGAGGAGTCCATGTCTCTCTATATACAAGGGCATTTTCTCTAGGAAGTATGTGAGCTTCTGAGGAATTTTTCAGTTAAGCTAACCCCAAATTACACAAGGCTCTTGAAACCTGAAAAAAAGGGGTGAAAATATCAAGGCCAATATCCATCTGCTGTTGTTGGGCCTGAGCTATGAGTGATAGATGCCTCGCATTTTAATTGGATTTCCCTAATTTTTTTGTGGGCGTATGAGTCTTATATGATGCTCTGTAAGGTTGTAATGACTTTAGTGCTCTCTCTCTCTCTCAGTTTTTTTTTTCCATAAATATTTAGAGTCAAACTAGTGTCTTTATGAATTAATAATTAATAACATTTAGAAATGCATCAAGCCTACAGAGTAAGGTTTTACTTGTTTTGGCACAAAACACAATTTTTCCATTGCGATTGGTCATGTCCTTTAAATCCATATAAAGGACTTGTATGCCAAATATCTTTTTCTTGTTGTCTTATACTTGCAATGGTGGTGCAGATTTGAATAAAACATTGTCAGAGTTGGGTCTGTTTGGTAGACATGCATTGATCGTGGTTCCACATCACCGAGCAACTAGTTATCCTCGGGCAGGATCATCATTCCCTAACCAAGCGAATTCCACCACTGGTCTTGATTCTTCAAACAAAAGCAATGAAGGATATTTTGCATTCATGAAAAGGATTCTATCTTATGCAAATCCTTTCTCGTATCTTGGTGGTGGTGCCAGCTCTTCAAATTCTGCACAGGAAACCCAAGGCAGCATGTGGCAATCCAGTGAGTTTCTCTGCCCGTTTGCATTTTCTGCTTAGATCTCAATAAAAAGTGCTGGTTAGTTTGACAAAACTCACGCGGGAAGCCTGAAGATTAAGGTTGTCACTGAGATCAAATGTAAACCTGGAAGTCTTGTGTTTGATTCTTCTTGGCAATGCTTTGACTTACCCGATACATTGTCTTGTGGATGGTCACAGGTATCCGTGGTTTACCCTGTAAAGAAGGGTCAAAAGTGGTCCTATATTGAAGGGGATACCTCGTTACAAAAAAAGGAGAAGTTGTAATAATGTTTCAGACTGCGTTCTTTATTGGGATGTCTTAACCTTGGTAAAATCCTTGGGAAACGATGGTATTTGATATGCAACGGGACAGCACTTTTATCAATGAGTAAATGACTCATTAGGAATAACCTGTAAAAGATCCTTAATTTCGTGCTGCGTCACCCTTTCGGGGTTGCACTTTTTCTTCATATCTTTGCTTCAGATCCTCTTTTCCTTGTTAGCATGCTACTATGTCAAGTTTGACTTTTCCTTTCTGCCCTTTCATAGCCACCCCCATCATACTGAATTTGTCAGGGAAGTGAATATCCAATAGAGATCTTGCATGCATTGTACAAGACTTTATACTCTTGGCAATAACCACTGATTGTGAGATAAGTATGTCCCTCATTTTTTAAAGTAGACTGTGAAGTTGTTTCCACTTGGTTAATCAATCAAATGAATTTTTAGATTATAGAAACGGAAAAACTTTTTATGTCAAAAGGGCACAGGTTAAGCATGCGATTTTTGTATTCTGTTTCTTTCCTTGCCCGCTTCTGCTGATACGACTCTTTTGGCGATCTCACTGAATCTTTTTATTTTTGGTTGTGGTTATTTTCTAATCTCACTTTACTGTTTTTCTATATCATAGATCGAAATCCTGCCCTGCAGAATAACCTCAGAGGCACAGGCTACACTGCCAGCTCATCACACCAAACTACTCCTCTCACTGGCACAAATAACAGCAAAAATAGGCAAGCAACATCGTCCCGCTTTGGAAGCAATATCCACACACTAAAGCATGATGAGGAGGATGATACCCGGTTTGCAGATCGGAATACCTTCTGGAATGGAAACTCCACACAGTATGGTGGGGACAATAACGATGCGAAATAATATTTAGCAGCACAACCTTCCAATCGCATATAGGCTAAGATCATATCGGTTCGAGCTAAAGTTCATTCGCTTCTCCTATATTCCAACCCTTGTGATAACTATGTTTGATGACGACAATAGAAGAACAAGAACTAATGAATATTTTTTAGCATTCGATGATGATGATTATAATTTATACTAGGTCTTGTATAAGTTCTCCTGGCATGTGTTTCTATTGTATGTTTGCACGTATACTCATTTATATAGTTCTGGTAAATATAGACGTCCATTGGATTTCCAAATATGGTTGTTCCACAATGCTCCGTGGCATTTGGTTCAATTGCAGCTTTGTTTCTCTCTATTTTTTGGTTAATCAGCTTGGATTACAAGGTTTCTAGTCAAATAAGACGATTGTAAGTGATTCATAGCATGGATCATACTTCCAAAGATTTTCGGGTACAATTAATCTTTATGCAGCTATAGTATGCTGAATGTTCTTTGGCTTTGTTGTAAAGAGGACGCTTTAATCTGCCCACAACAATGAATGCCATTGAAACCACTGGCTTACTTTTGGGCTGAAAGATTGTTGGTGGCTTTCTATACTTGCTTGAGGGGAAGTGTTGTGGTCAATCTTGCTATGGTTGGCCCAAAAGAATGAAAAATTATAGAGTGTTCATGTTTTACTTGGTTCATCCTCCGCCACCATACATTATGCGGTTTTTAAGATTGAATATTTTATTTTTTTTCATATTAATATTTGGTGAAGAAAAGTTTTGGGCATTCTGTAATGGTTCCTAGGACCATATGAATAATTACTCCAATTCTCTTGAGACATTTCTTTTTTTGCATATTCGAGCTACTATGTAAAATCAAAACATTTTATTAGATCTTTTCACTTTCTCATGGCTCCTCATGTGGCATGGTAGTGAAAAATTATGCAGTGCTCCTGGGACATCACTTGGTGTCACAAACCCTCTAACACAACACATTTAAGGTCCATGATTAAGCGTATGAATTTGTGTGGCATAATTTGGTGTTTTGAGTAAAATATTAAATACAAGCATATTAGCAAGGATCAACTCGTCTTTACAATAATTACCAAACTAAATATGCGCACTACACTTATTTTGTCATCGGTTTCTTGCCTCAATTAAGAGAATTTATTTGACAATTGCCAACACATAAGAGCACAAATGATAAACAAAAAATAAAATTATTGAAATTAGTAAGGATTAATTCCAATTACAGATAATGGTATTTTCAAGTAATATAAAAACTTACGAACTGGATTAAATCATTCCTACTATCATTCCTACTTCTAGCTATGATAAAGACTACTCCTACGAAAATTGAAAGTGCTAAAAAGTAAAGTGCTTGATAAATAAATAACAAAATAGAGTCCTGGACAAATAAAGTGTTGGATAAGTAAGATAATTGAAAATTCGTAGTTCAATTTTGGAACCCATTCACTTGAAGCCTTTAATGAATATTTAGACTTGCACATCAAAATAATTGCCTTCAAGTACTTTGTGCACGGGCTCCAACGTACACCATGTATCCCTTCTTTCAAGGCTTTGGCCTCAAGTGACATCCACTTCTCCTCACACGTTGCCATCTTCTTTCGTGGTTCTTGATAACTACCCACTCACCACACTTTCCCTAAGCTGTTTCGCTATTAGTAAGCCCCATTTGTATCTTTTGACTCGACAAATTCACCAAATTCTTCTAGAAACCTTGCTGCCAGCATGTCAAACCAATTCTTAATCTCAATCAAGTACCTTCTTTAGTCTCATACTGTGGTCCTTCATCCACTTGTCACAATCTCAACAAATCCCACATTTATGGTATCGACATACCTTGTGCACTAGCATCTTTCGAGCTTCATAATACAAGTGGAGAACCCCACTATTTAAGCTCTGATAATCATCCTCACCGTATATAAAAAGGGCCTTGTGCACCTACCATCTGTGTACCTTAGGGCCTTACATCCTTCTCTTTCTCTTTGCACTATCACATCTCCTCACACCACCTGTGATCATAATGACTGGGATTCCTATATGCTCTCACCTCTAGACAACGACATCCCATTTTCACCAAGCATTAATGCTACACTAGTTGATCCTTTCCACAAATTCTTAGTTGTCCCTCCTGATGGCTCTATGAGGAGTGCGGCAATAAGAGTGTACCCCTTTTCGAAGGTCAAGAAACATCATCTACCTTTGGTTTGAGTCCATTGTAGATGTGATCTCCAAACCTTGCTATATTCTCCCTTATAGCTCCAATCATTCCCCCATCTAAGATCCCTAGAAACATGCCAAACCCCACAATGATATATGGTTGGTTCAAGTGTCTGTACTGCTTGACCCAACCCAATATACTACAGGACTTAAATTGGCTTGTCCTACTAAAAGAGATTAGCGATCATGGGACTTTCCCACTTGCTACACCTTTTACAACATTGATGACTCAGAGGACAGTCTTCTCAAAGCCAAATTCCTCTTGATTGCCTTCTCACATCTCCCACCCTGTATCCATTGTGACGAGATTCCCATAAAAAACTTCCTTTGCGCATTTGATCAGCCCGAGAGCTGCTAGGACCTAGGAGCAATTGTTTACCAAGAAGTAAACTTCTTTTGCCAGCAACTTCCTCTCTTCATCAGCTGGATCAATTACTATACTCACAATAAGGAGATTTCAGACTCCTTGTCCGATGAAATAGAGGATACAAAGCTTATGATCTATGTTCTGCAGTCATATATTGAGGATGCACTCACCTGCAAAGGTGGTTATGTCGTCCTGCCAACCATCAGAAATAACCCTCCTGACCACCAACTGATGGTAGCTAAAGAAATTGTGATGGCCTTCCAAAAGCTCCTAGCCAGAAAGTTAGAGCTATGAGATATGGCCTACAAAACTTGGTGAAAAGTAGTTTAACTTTTTTCCTTTTTTAATTTAGGAAAACAACCACGATTCGCTTTTTATACATATAAATGCAAATCTTGTTTCATTTGGTATTTTGTATTTCTACTATTCACATAAGCACATCGAAACCAAACAGGGCTTTAATCAATTAAAGCTTGTAGTGCTTACTTCATGCTAAACATAGCAAAATAACACGGATACTTAAGTAGCCCAATTGGAAATCACACGTGGACTACCCCTCATTGTGTGTCCCTATGTTTTCACACGTTCAATCATAGTCACCTTGTTGGTACAATTTTTTCAGTCAAACTAGTCACATTCCATAACCTTTCCTTGCCTAATAAGGATTGAACCTATCCCAAAAACAACTCACTTTTCGCTTTGACTCATTTGAGCTTTTGTCAGTTAAGGTTTCCCTGCTTTCTCATCCATGGAAGGCTCACCAAGTTCCAAGCATCATAAGATCAACTTCCTCCTCCTTCCTCGTCTCAAAGCCTTTCAAGTCTAACATGTCATATTTTGAGGAACAACTAAGCACCTAGTCCAAGAAAAAAAATGACACCCTCACACAAAAAATCTTTGGTCATGCTTATGATCTTGGAGATAAGATGAATGGTCTAGAAGCTTCTATTGAACATCTACTCCATTACGTGGAAGAGAGAGAACAGAGTGGCCGTGGAATGAGAATGAGAAGAAGAGGAATGTTTCATCGCCAACCTCTGTTTTACCCTGAACCCTGTAACTCTTCTAATGGAATGAAAGGAAACTCCCTCTTTTTATGACTGCTTTTACATATTACATATTTTACATTTTACACATTTTACAAATTACATATTTGAGCATTTTTTATGTTTTAATAATGACTGATGGTTCTCTGAAACACCATGAAGTGTTTGGTCTTCTCTTTGCAAGTAAACTAATGTTACTGATGAACCAATTAATCACAAGTATCATGGATTAATTAACTTTCTCTTAAAATAAACTAATGGCATAAGATACATTCAACCCTAAAAATTAAAATTAGATTATTCACATTTCCCATAAACAGGGCTTACATTTTCGTCCTTTTGGGATTAATACCGAGCCAAATTTGAAGACCGGACTTATTTAAAAGCAAAGGCGTGCGCCATTATGCTACTCACACCTTTCTCTTTCACTGCTTGAGCATTTGAAATCCAAAACTCTCTACTTTTTGTTTGTTTTTGCGACCAATGTTAAAAGCAAAAAAATTCACTTCGTCCATAGTTTTCCTACATTGTATCAATAGTTTAATAGAGGAAGGAGCACAAGAGAGTTTTGAACTTCATCTAAATATTTTCATCAACACCGCTCCTGATACATTCAATTTGGGAATGCATGAAATGAATGCCTTATTGAAAATTTTCCAAATATTCTTCCAAATATAGGAGCCCTGCCCCCTAGTAACTACCGAGCATTGGTCGGTGGTGACTATAAGCGTCCTGCATTACCACCGGATAGTAGAACTTGGAAAATATTAGAAGTAGGCACTGAGCCATGTGAGTATGGTAAGGTACCATGGAATGGGCCTTGAGGGTACGACAAAGCCACTGATCTTTCCTGATGTCTAGCCATTCCATCGAATCCTTAGATTACTCAGTAGTTCCTAAAGAGTAGCACTTGGAACATGTCCAATGTAGTCTAGGCTTGATTGTCCGGCAATTCCACCTTACACGCCTATGCCCAACAATCCCACTGGTTGGATACGAGTACGATAATACCACCCTATTTGAATATACATCACAATAACATTGAGAGAAAGATAAAGCTCTTTATTGATAAAACTTGAAATTTGTACAACGGATGGCCGTTGGCCATACATGCTAATGATAATATTTTCAGAGATTCTGAGCTTTCCATGGACGAGGGACTAGAGTTCCATACAGTTCCTCCAGTCTGTATGAACCTTCTCCAGCAATGTCCATCACTCAGTAGGGACTTCCCAATTAGGACTGAGCTTATTGATCTTCTTGCTACCGACCGCCTTCTCGAGAACGATATCGTCTAGATTGAGAGGTTGGGACTAGACATTCTTGTTTTTGCCCTTGGATAGCTTCTGCTAATAGGAAGCTATTTGGATTCTAGCCGATTCTCTGGTCCATGTAGCTTTCATACATATTTCACACTTATAAGACTAATTAATGTGAAATGCAGAAACTCAGCTTGGTCTAGTGTCGTGAAGATTGACTACATGTTGACATCTTGGCTAAAGTCCTCGGTCCTCATGGTTGGGAGACCGACCTCCAATGGTATGACAACCTCCATGCCGAATTCTAATGAGTAGAAAGTTCAGCCACTTGATTGTCGAGGTGTTGTCTAGTAGGCCGAGCGGACATTATAAAGTTTCTCGGCCCATCTTCCCTTGGTAGCCAGGAGTCTTTTTTTAATTCCACTGAGAATGGTCATATTAGATGCTTTGGCCTGCCCGTTGAACTATGGGTATGAAGGAGTGGAGTTGAAGAACCGGATCATGTGCTCGACACATAAGTCTTTGAATAGGTCCTCCATAAACTGAGTGTCATTATCGAAGATAAAAGCATAGGGAATGACGAACCTAGGAATGATGTTTCTCCACGCAAACTGCTTCATGTCTCAATCTTCTATAGTGACAAGAGGCCCAGTATCCACCCACTTGGTGAAGTAATTGGTGGCTGTAATAAAAAACTTGAAGCCCCCTGGTGCCATTGGGAACTTACCGACAATATCCAGCCCTCGTTGAACGAATGGCCAAGGGCTAGAGAAAGGGTTGAGTTGTTCAACAAGTTGGTGAAGAAGAGGTGAGAACCTCTGGCACTAGTCACACTCCCAGACCAGCTTATCTGCTTCCTTCTTCATGTTCGACCACCAATACACGTTTCAGGGATCGATGTACCAGTGACCTTCATCCAAAATGGCAGCTGCAGCTTTCGGAGTGGAGCTCATGGGGTACAGCGCCCGTCTACTCTAGATGCACATATAAGAGGTATGGACCAATAAACGATCTTTAGTAGAGCTTCGAACTGGTACCTAGCTAGTACTGAGCTACCTTGTGAACTATTTATGTGCCTCTCTTCGATCCTCAGGCAAGACGTCAAGGTACGCTATAATCGGGTCCATCTAGCTATGGTCGAGCGTGATGTAGTGAACATGTTTTGTAGCCTCGTCATCTTCAATGCTCGGCTTTAAGAGGACATCCATAGATATCATCCTTCCCCCCACCCCAATATTGATTGTCGATGCCAGTCCTGCAAGAGCATTGACATGAGGTGCTATTCTTTTGTGACCTTTTCAAAGGTTAAACTTTTCGAAGTAAGGGCTGAATCTCTTCACTTCTTCCATATACCAAGACATCCTGTCATTCCAGGTTTCATAGTCTATGGACACTTGGTTGAATTCCAACTAGGAGACACTATAGGCTTTGATGTCTTTGGCACCCATCCCTTCGGCTCTCAGTCCTTTGCCTCTCTTATCCACATGCGTCTCATGCGTTGGTGTCGCCTTAAAGGCTGTGGTCGGTGGGGATACCAAGTTGTTGTTATTGATCGAGAAGGCTCCTAGCTTCTCGTGTATCGAGACTCACTGAACCTGGAGCTCATTGTCTAAACGTCGATCGGGAAGAAGGGTGCAAACACATTTTTGACCCCTGTTTCTCTCGTGATGCTCGGCCTCGCTATGATTCTCGAGTTGCTCCAAAGTTGGATGCCTCCTCTTATTGTATTGTCCCTATTTGTTCGAGGAGGGCATTCGGCAACATCTTTCGTGTCCTCTACTGCCGAAAGATTCTCTAGTTTGAAGGGGCTAGATCACCACCTTCAATTGTGCTATCTCCTCCCTCACCAGCTAGAGGAGTTGATCTTTATCCGCTAGCCGAGCCTCCAACCGCTTAATGTAGGACTAAGTGTGAAGCTCAGTAGGAAGGACAATCGGCAGTGCTGCTGGCTCAATTGATCCAGCAACTAGAACTCATTTACCAGCTTCTTTCTAGTTTGCTATTTTTTTCAACTATATATAATGATTACTGAGGTGAGAAGTTTGAGGGATCTCCCACTATATATGGTCGTCAAATTGCAGTGTCTGAAATCTCACTTGTTGACTTTTTGTTGATCTCTTGAGCACTCTTCGATGTGGTGCAAAACACTCAAGGGGCTAAGTTAGTGCCTACTGAGATTGGGTCTCGTGTGAGCACTCTGATGCTTAAGTTAGTTTATGTAGAGAGAGAAAGCAGCTTGAAAGCTTGAAAGTGAATTGTACGCGCGTATTTGAACATGAGTGCCTATGGAGTATTTATAAAGAGAACACACAACAGACCACCGAGAGTATCGACCGAAAATGTTGTGCCATGAACCACAAATCACGGCACTTCCGCCACGTGCCCCACGTCCGTGTGGATTGGACAGACATGTCCGTACGTCCTATAAGGATTGGGGCCCCACGTCTACCCAGGTAACTGCCCATAATGTGGGGGGTACGCCACCTCTAGGTCATGTTGAGCGTATAGCCCTTGGCAACATGACCGAACGCTGAGACTTGTGAGTGATTCTTCTTGCAAAGCAATGACAACCGCTAAAGAGGTTCAGCCAGACTTGGCACGTCGTGCGCTCGACAATAGCCTAGGCACGTCGGGTGACCTTATTAAACCCCTCTGCCCAACAAGAGTAAATCTGTCCTTGGGTCCGACCCAGCTCAAGGCCCACACAGATGGGCCAACTTTGTTCATAGACCAAGTGTGCATTGTGCTACATATCCGACTTACCACAATAGTATGACCATTATGAATTTTCAGAACATACGTTAAAGCTGACCAGATAGTCATTAATTTTAGAAAATTCATGTGGCAATAGTTTTAACAAAAAAAAAAAAAAATTCAATCATCATGTTCGAAGGCCTTTTTGACATCCTATAATTGGCCGAGAATTTTAAGCCGAGAATGGAGAGGAATGTACTCTCGAAAGTGCTTTCGTGTGAACACGAAGATGACAATCTTGAAGGGCCCCCAACCTGACAGCACTGCCATATTTATGACCAACCTCATGATCCCATTTCTTTGCCGGCATCTTTGAATTCATAAGTTCTGTAAATACCCATTTGCGAAACCTAACAGTGATAGGCATAGTTGCTTTCTGATATCATCCCTAATTTAATTTTGGAAAACTCCAAAATCAGCTCAAAATATGACAATACGTCAAATAAGGCAATAAGGAACTGAAAATTCATTTCAATTTGGATATTTGTATTATAACGCATTTGATGGCGTCTTTTCGGATTATAGACACGCAAGAATGCTAAGATAGTGTGGTACCGACTAACAACTTTTTCTTAAGTTAGAGATCAATTGCATATAAAAGTTGGTAAATGTACTGTAAATTAATAAATAGTATAGTCCTACTATTTTTCTGAATTAGAATATATTTTTATATTCTCCTAGATTTTTGAAAATAAGACCTTGATAGCATGACCGTCTAGAAATCCAGGGATCTTGAAATCCTTATTCTAAAGCATATGTAAGAGCATTCACATAAGTTTCTCTATTTTTTGGACCATATTATAGAGAAATTCTCACTTTTTTACTTTAGAGAGCCATATTTTCTAATTTCTCCTACATCATGCTCTTTAAATAGAGTGAATAGTGACTCGTTCTAATTTTGCATTTATTAAATAGGAAGTCCTCAAATATAAAGAATCACTGTAGCATGCATAAAATAGGGAAGACATCAAAGGAGACTGATGTTGAACATATCCAGAAAAATTGTTCCTAAAAATAAGGAAGGAGAGTTCAAGGGAGGCTAACGTGGATGTTCTAAGTCTATTTTCATTCCGATTTGCCCTCTACATAGTACATTCTAGTAAATTTTTAATATCCGCTAGATGATTGGGACTTCCAGAAGGTACTCATTTAGGCTGGTCCGCCTAGGATCAGTTTGGCCGAGAAGACCAAGAAAGTTCTGACCCAAATGTCAAGCAGATTACGAGAGACTGAGCTGGTCAGGTCTCTGATCAGTCGTCGGTTTCTTACTTATCATGTGTTTTTTTAAAAATAATTCATATTTATAATACTTTTTTATAATATTTAAAGTCTGATTAATAGAATAACTAAAGAAATATAGATAATTTTTCGAAAGATACTAAAAGCGAATTAACAGTTTTGGAGATAAAGTATATGCGGATGTAAACATTGCATGATGGATGCATGTTGTGTGTATCATGATGTATGATGAAGCACAAGGTGTTATGGTCACCAATCGAGGAAAACATCGTCCAGGTACATTGAACTTGGACTGCCGTTTCCAGGGTAAATAGAATGTCCAGGTACATTGAACTTGGACAAATTCCAATGTCACTGACTCATTGTCACACGTTAGGTATGGAAATTCTGCATAAAATGACGTGTTGTACATCAAAATAATATTATTTTAGTATATAAAATATCATCCGAGCATATGCACGTTAATTAAATAATTTTTAATCAATATTTTATACGCTAAAATGATACGTTTTGACGCATAATATACAACAACCTCCCTAATTCCGTTAGGTTATAAAGTAGAAACCTCTAAATGAAACAGCAATAAAAATCCCACTTCCCATATAAAAAATCAACTCTTATAAGTAGAAACACAGAGGTTCATTGAATCTGGACATCTATCAAAAATATATATTTTAGAATATTATTCTCAAGAAATTATGATTAAGTGAAATAACCAAAAATATATATTTCCCTCTATTCATGTTTTATTTTTTAAAGGAAACTTATTAATTGATTCTATGAGCAATTATTTTAAAAAACAAGTTTTTTTTTTTGCAAAATTCTGAATTTCTTGTGACAAATGTTTTTTTGTGAAAACTAGTACCAATAATTTTCATACTAACTGAACGAATGAAAAATACAAAAAATTATATATTTTTCATACTTTCTTTTCTTCAGAATATTGCTTTTTTTTCTTTGGTTTGTGAATTATGCATTTTTTATTCGTGGGGGTTAGGGCACATTTTTTTTTTCTAGAATTGATTATACCAAAATGCAATATAAAAAATAAAAGAGAGAAGTCAAATTTCAAAAATTATCAAAAAGAGCTTTTCACTTCTCATTTTGCATTCTCTCTCTTAAGATTTCAAACAATATTTTGCTGTAAAATCTATCTATTTTGTGTGTGTGTGTATATATATATATATATATATATATATATATATACATTCAAATACTTTTATAAATTCTAGTTACAATACAAATTTTAAATAAATTGGCACCCCCAAAAAAGTAATTAAAAAGTTGATTTTCAGCTTTATATAATAAGCACTATCAATTTTATTGTAGATCAATCGTAATTTTACTACTATGGAAAAACTATTTACTTGCTTATATTATAATGCAAAATTGTAATATAAAATTTTAAAGTTATAATAGGAATTTTATTTTCACAATTTTATATATGCCTAAATGACCCTTAGCAAAGTTTAGCAACACGTTGAGGTGTTGAAGAAGTGCCAACCAACTTCAACATTCAAAGTTCTTTTGTTAATACTATAACACGTGTGAGTTGTTAATATCATGATTCATGGTACATTAATGAAATAAAATAGTACGAAGCCATACGAAGTACTCAATATGAATGACCATAGCTTGATACATCGTAAATGTCTTTCTAGAAGCATTCGTTAGGTCTATCGGGCCAAGAATTGCCAATGGACATATCTTGTCACTCACGAATAAGGTTAGAGGATGTGGGAGATGCAGATAGTTGCTTGTTGAGAAATATAATTCAAACATATGCAAACATGGATATTCTAGATAAATACATACATTGATCATTGAAACAAAAGTTACAAAACGAAATATACAATATAATAAATAACACACAAAACATAAAACTATATTGAATATGATAACAAATTGAGTCATGTAGATTCACAACCACCTTAAAATAGATTCGCTGTCTCGCTGCGAATGTTGGAGGATTGCATCAGCGTTTGTCTCGTAAGGTAAAACAGCTCAATCGAATGGAGGAATACCAACCTTCGTTCGTCTCTCTCTCTCTCTCTCTCTCTCTCTCTCTCTCTCTCTGACACACACACACACACACACACGAAGAACTCAAAAGTAGGATAGAAATTTGTAGACGGAATTTTGATATCTACCAAAAACATGGAATGGTCACAACATTTATAAGAGCGAAGGGACCTTTGACATGCTGAAACTTTTGAGACCTTTTGAGTTGCATACATGAATGGAGACTCTTGGGTTGCAAAATGAATGAGACTCTCTATTTTCCGTGAGATCCTCCAGCGTCCAATTCAATCACAACCCTTGAATTTTCAACATTGCCAAAGAGCACAAAGAAAATAGGAACGTGCATGAAGAAGTGGACACCACGTGAAGCTGAGGCAAAAACTTAAAAGAGAGAATGTACGGTCTACTTGGGAGCCCATGAACATATCAACTAACTCCTAAGAGGTAGTTAGTTTGTGTGACACCCTAGTCAGGCTGTGGTGTCAGCTGTTAGGCAGAGCATTCGGGAGGAAGAGTCTCAATAAACGTTCGGATGGGTGATCAAGGGTATCATATCGTTTGGTGAATGTAAGTTTAATACTATTTATAATAGATCATGATCTTTCCTTGTACGAGGTCTTTTAAAGCCGCAAGTGCGGCAAAACCAAATGAAACTTCACAGTTAGACGTGTTCGTCCTGGAACAATCCAAGGATGAGTAACCTATTAGGAAGTCGATAGGGTTTGGGCAATCAAAGCAGATAATATTGTACAAGGCAAGAGTGAGGCATTACAAATGATATCAAAGCCTACACCAACCAAAAATGTGGGACAAATCTCGACCCCACACACGAGGACATGTGTTCTTAAGTGGAGGAGATCGTGACACCCCAACTAGACTGTGGTGTTAGCTGTTAGACCGAGCATCCGGTAAGGAGAGTCTTGGTAGATGTTTGGATGGGTGATCAAAAGTCTCATATCGCTTGATGGATGTAAATTTAGTACTATTTATAATAGATCATTACTTTACCTTGTACAAGGCCTTTTATAATCGTGAGGGTGCCCAAACCAAATAGAACTTCATAGTAAATGTTCACGTCCTTGAGCAATCAAGGGATGGGTAACCTATTGAAAAGTTCATGGGATTTGGGTGGTCAAAATAGACAATATTGTACAAGGTAAAAGCGGGGCGTTACAGTTTGTGAAGTCTAATAAATTCTAGTTAAGTTTTCAAAGAATGGGGTAAAATACCAAACCAAGTATTTACATATCTTCATTGCTAGTCATTTTCAAAGGATTCAAAAGAGGCCAATTGAAAGGTTTGCTCAAGTCCGGATGGGATTCCAGGTTCTCTATGTCACAAGCCATTGGTTTGCAGAATATGCAGAAGTGTTCTTTTCCATGTGCAAAGAGACTAAAGGTGATGTTTTGATTGATTGTAACTTTTCACTAGAAGGATTATTCAAGACATGTTACTGGAATTAACTAGAAGAAGCAATGCTCTTTAAGAGCATGGTCTCCTTCCTTTCTAAAGGGATCACTCCATTTGTCTAGTAGTGATGTTTCTTGCTGCTAGTGCTCTATTCCAACGTGGTCTTTATTTTCTAGTTTCAGCCTAGTGGTTTGTTTGATTATGCCCATGTATATATCTGTAATTATTAGTCTTTCTCGATTGTCAACTGCCAACCTTGGTGTCTTAGAGATCCGAGTAAAAAATGAATGTCATATGGGCGAGTGTTAACCTAGTTGAGATTCGCTTTGCCCGTGGTGATGCCATATACTTGTATATATACTGCTAATTATTGTAATTTTATTCCATTGATTGAAACAACTTGCTTTGGTTGAGATGAAAAAACACCCTACTCTTCAAGTATCTCTAATATTTATTGCCAATTATTGAAATTCGTACTATTCCCTTAGTCTTTTCTTTCCCGCTTAATTTGAATAACTTTCTACCTTCGAAGTAGAGCTAGATAATGGCTCTGCATGCTTGACCATTTTCTCAAGCTCTTCATGTTTCTATTGACACCAGTCCTTGGTCTATGAAGTCCAACACACACCTATGTTTTGCTGGTGTGAACTCTTAATCATTAATAAATGCCTTAAACTTTAAAACGACATTGCCTCGTTTTTCACCAACTTTCTTCTGATCATATTCGTGCACGCCAACTAACTAGTGCTACGTGTTCTCTTCTTATTGATATACAAACTAAGGAGTAAAACAAGTGTCATATTTGGTTATGTAATTTATGTAAGAACGATTTGATCATCACTGACATGCTTACGTTTATTATTTTATCCATTATCTGAAATTATGCATGTAAAATCTCATTTCGAAAAATAAGTTTGAAAACTTGTCCATTTTTTCCAAGGTGGAATTGGATTTTAATACATCATCAATCAAGTATGGGATGGCGTAGGGTTCTCCACCCATAACCCTATGTGTTACAACATCTTTAACACTCTAAACAAATCAATTATCTTAGCTGAAATAACAAGTAATTCTTCTTTTTAAAACTTTAACACATTCTTTCTATAGCTAGGCAAAATGTATATTGTTCATTCCGCTAGTTACATATGATTAGTTGAGAGATGCTAGGCAAATCAAAACTAGTATTGCAGAGCATCTATAGAAACGTAATAGTCAAAATAAAAAGTATACTTTGGAATAGCTAAAATGCCTAATACTTACTCTTATCATCCATACGTGTTATCATCCCTTAGCAGAAGTTCACGAAACACTTGCCGTATGTTTTGCTTAAATTTTATTATTAAATTATTTTAATAACTTTTATTTTGATTTTTATCAATTCTGTATTTTTTGAGTTATTAATTTACTTTACGAGAGAAATTTAAAACAAATAAAAAAATACATGAACTAAACTTTTGAAGAAACTCAAAATTGACAAAAATAATTTAACTATATATGTTTGTTTTGAATTAGTTCTATTTTTATAGAATTGTTATAAAATTTTCGATTATAATTTTGTCTTCAGAATTCTTTTATAAAAAATCACAAAAATATAACTAAAAATAACATAATAGAATA
Organism: Arbutus unedo; assembly: GCA_014822125.1. Lineage (NCBI taxonomy): Eukaryota > Viridiplantae > Streptophyta > Magnoliopsida > Ericales > Ericaceae > Arbutus > Arbutus unedo. The sequence continues at coordinate 21,984 of JABCMJ010000582.1, forward strand.
AAAATATGATTAGAAAACTAGGCCAAATGCGGCCATTATGCACTGCATGATGTAAAGTAAGTAGCATGCGTTATGACGCATTGATGTGTAGTAACGTAGAACATGATGATGACATGCTAATATGCTATATATATATATATATATATATATATATATAGAGAGAGAGAGAGAGAGAGAGAGAGACAAACGGAGAGGCCCTGTCGAAGCTCTCTAGGGCTTGCGATAGAGCCCAACCCTGTTTGCCGTCGGTTTCCTCTACGTTTAATATACTGTAAGGCCTCTAATTCTCTTTCTGTTTGTATTTTCCCTCGCCATTTTCTCTGTTCACAAGATCTACGTATATCTAGTCCATGTATGTATAATGCCGTCTGTTGCTTGCAAAGGAAATTGGGTTTGGGGGTCAAGCTCCCCTTCATTCATCTATCCTCCTTATGCTTCAAATATCTAGCTCGGGCTCACATCGAAGATCTGAGCAGTTAATCTCTGCCAAAATCAGTTTGATTGAACGTTAATTTGTACGTGAACAACTCGTATTTTGTTTGCAATAAATATATTTTAGAACGCACAAGAGTTGTCCACATAACGATGTCCGGCCGAGATATTTTTCTGTTGTAAAATATTTTTGTTTATGAATGTACAAGATTGAACTTTCGGATATTCGATGCGGGAACTGGATGGGGCCCACAAAGAGAAGTTAGGAGGATAAAGGAATGGCGAGCAGCTTGACCAAGTATAGCTGTATCGTGCTTCAGTTGGATAGGAATTATGATTCTGCCGATGAAGAAAATGGAAAAGAATAATTAGCATATTACATGGTTTTTGTTTGCTTTCTAATTTTTTCCTGACGGAAAACGTGGTTTGTTTTGGGTTTTATTTGGTTTTATGGGTGTTTTTGTAGTTTGATTTCCATCTTTGATTTTACTGGCTTCTTGAATGTGGTTTTCTCTTAATTTTTGATATTGGTCTTGGATTTGGTTATATGCATTTGGGTTTATTATACGTTGATATCGAGCAGAGACTAAGGAGCACGGATACGAAGACTACGTGAATACAATACGACATGGACATGTGGATACGTTATTTCTTTAAAATGTAGGACACACACGTTGGGGATACGTTCAATTATATGTATCCAAATATTGATATGTATATATATCACCACAAGTACATGTCCCAATTATATAATGGACAAGATACTATAAGTTATGAAAAATCTAAATTGACACCAAGAGTCAACAATTTTTCTTAAAAATAGAGCATGGAAATGATTAGGAATCATCAAGAAATTGTTAAAAAAAATTTCAAGTGAATTTAAATATGACTACCCTAATAGTTACTGTTTTACTATCTTTGTATATTGATATTTCAAATTTGAAAATCTTTGGTTATAACATTTACCGAGTTTCCAAGACGCATTGATCACGTGTTTATTTCTTTGTCATAGACGTTAAAGAAGTGTCGAACACGTTGTAGAAAGAGTGTCAGACGTGTTTGAATTAAAATTTTAATTTCCTAATCCTGGACACAAAAAAGAGAGTATCGTACACATGTCCGATAGTGTCCGAGGAGTGTTGTTGTCCAACATGTGTCGGACATGGGCAGACCACCTTCTTTTAAGTGTTCGTGCTTCTTAGAGTAGAGATGGTCTAGCAAAACTCGTAGCAATATTTCCCATGGTGAAGCATGGGTACACTTTTAATCCACGTCGTACCCATACCAAGTATATACCGGGTTTCCGTACCTTGCATTGTACTTGATACGCAAAAATGTGCTACATTTTTTTTCTTTAGTTTTTGTTGGAACTCAGAAGTACTTCATAAATACCTAAGCTGTAGCCCCATCTAGAATAGTAGTACTATGCTTTACACAATGATAAAGTTTGCTTTGCAAGACTTTTTTTGTTCCATGCTTAGGATGCTTGTAGAGTTAAGTTTTGGTCTATAGGTTCTTACTTTATTGGAGTTCAACTTTGCTATCAGATTCTTAATCTGCTGAGTCATGTAGCTATTTGTAAATTTCTATGCTATCATTACATGTGATGTATCCCTCTAAATAATAAAATACAACTTTACTGTGTTATCCCTGTCGTAGTTGTACCCCAGTTTAAGTTCTTCCGGACTGGTGTACCCATATCGCACAAGTAGCCATATACTTGTACCCAATACATATTCTCATAGGAATCATTAATAGGCATAGTATCTACCATCCTTTTACAACCTGGCTGGTCGAAAGTGGCATTTAAACTACTGATGCATTTCAAATCTTTCACCCACCCTGTTAAGTTCCGAGAATTTTCAGAGCAAATATAAATCACATAAGGATACCCATATTCTCTAGGGTCGCATTCTTTGAAATGCGGGCTTTTATGACCTTTGGTAGTAGTACCAGAAATGGCAACATGTATCCGCTCGGCTTCTTGGAAGGTCAACCAATGAGGCACTCAATCCTGTTGTCCATTTGATTGTTTTTAACCAAATTTGTGAGCCCTCCAATTTTGTTGGCTGTTTAAAGTACTATTTCATGAATGCAAATGTGGAAAGAGGTATACAACTTATACATATTTTTCTATGGTTGATGTTATGGAGTGTTAATAGAAACTTCACTTGCAACGATGGTGTTCTGGGTTTTTGGATATGGTTCAATAATTTGGAACCCTGGGTTCGAATACGATGAGAAAGTGATAGGCTTCATCAAGGATTACAAGCGTGTTTTCAATCTTGGTAAGTGGATCTTGAGCATAAGGGAAGTTGGACTTTTCAAATGATACATAGCTTTAGCTTTTCACATTTTCCTATTTTAATTACCTTTGCACATCGGCGTTTCTACGTTTCAGCTTGCATTGATCATAGGGGTACACCAGAAAACCCGGCAAGAACTTGTACTCTGGAACAAAATGAAGGAGCCATTTGTGTGAGTAGTTTAAACTTGAATGCAGTTTCATCTCTAGTTGTAAGTCTTGGTGACATTGGTAAGATTGGCATTTTTCAAGTGATTAAAGCCTTATGCATTGGATTGTTTTCCTTACATATTGTTTTCCATTGACTACACAATTCTTTGAGGTTATTGGCTTGTGCTTTCTTTTCTTAGTGGGGTGCTGCTTACTGTGTGCGAGGAGGCCCACACAAGGAAAGAATGGCAATGGAGGTATGTTCTATCTCTAGCTGTACTTCCAGATTGCTGATAGAAAGTTTTCACATGCTGAATAAATAGCAATCAAGGATACCACTTGCTATCTTTTAACATTGTTCAGTAACATTTGTGGATTTAGAGATCAAAACTAATGTTTCCTCTTTGTTTTGTAGTACCTAGAGAGAAGAGAATGCGAATATGATCGGAAGGCTTCTGTAGACTTTTATAAGGTATTTTATCCTTTGCTTGGTGGGAGTCTCATGCCTCAAGATACAGTTTCAGGTGCAAATGAGTATCAGAAAATTCTCATGAAGATATTGGGACACAAACGTATTGAAATTATTTTATTTAATTGTTTTAATTTTCTGGTTAAATGGTGTTTAGAAAGTGTCCTGGAGCATTTCGTATGTTGTATGCGAATCTTGTGTATACTTGGCTGGAAACTTCTAGTCTATTTCATGCTTCTATTTTTTCTTTCTTCTTTTGATCAACAAAAAGGGTTGCATAAGGGGGTACAACCTACGGTCAATCAAGAAAGAAGTTATGGTTGCTAGGGGATTGCCAAACGAAAAATGTCCGAAGCATATTCTATAACCTTACCTGAGTTTCAAGTATCCGACTAATCTTTAGGCACTGACTAGGCGCCTGTCTTTTGTCTGACTAACGCTTAACAATCTTTAGAACATTGTATGTGTAGTACTGGTGTTGAGTATGCTAGAAACAATATTCTGTTTAAAGATTACCCGTTTTGTAAATGCCAATTTGCTTACACATTACTCGTTCATCCAACGGATTATTCCCCCACTTGTAGTTCTCTCTCACCATCAAAGTTTCTGTCATTCTCTAAGAGTCACTTTTGGCATTCTCCAAGTGCACCTGGAAGTGAACTTATACCTGCACCTCCAAAGTGATCGATTTCTAGGCTTCATTGTGAACAGTACAATTGTTGGTAACATTATATACCGCCTCCCATATAACGTCTTCCCTGTGTATAGTCCTCCACCTCCTCAATGACTGGCTAGGATGGTCTTGATCCAAGGGCCTCATTCTACTTCTAGAATCCTCCTAGGAAATATCTTTGTTTCTCCATCCCTCCACAATATTCTAGAACTCACCACACAAGTCTAACCAGCGGAGTCTTTTACCAGTATAGAGAATCTTCTGGAACACTCTGGACTCCTTTGGAACTCTTGGAAAACCTCTTGAGTTCTCCCACTTTTAGAACCATTGAGATTGTTCTAGAATATTCTCTCATTTTCCAGGCCATTTTTATTGATTTGCAGTAAACTTAAAAATTGTAATCTCCCTCTTATTACAAATTTCTAAGTTATGTTTTCTATATATCTTTATGATCCGCTATTTGGAAAATAATAACTTCAATTTACAATGACATCTTGGTTTGACAACTGCGGATGGCTCTAAATACCTGTCTTATGAGAATATGATGCAGAATTTGAGCCAAGCGTTAGTGACTTGGAATAGAATTTTTTTTTTGTTTCTAAGAATAAATGCTGCCAAGTTTTTGGTTGAAGATGGGTATTGGATTTAGTACACATCTGCTAATTCTGATTCTGTTTCTGTGCCCTGTTTAATTCAGGATGGTGATACTACACAACCTACTTTAAGTGGAGTCATCGTGTAAGTCAATGAGTCATTTTGTTCACTAGATTCCATTTGTATTTATGTAGTTTACCAGTCATAGAGAATGGATGGAGTCTCCAATTAGTCATGCCTCTCTCTCTCTCTCACACACACACACACACATCCATGTCTTAAGATGAATTAGTAGCTTGTAAGTTTTAGTTCACAATCAAAAGAATAATCCTAATTTCGTATGGAATCCTTGCAGTTTTGTCTCCACTCCAGATAGAGAAACAAATAAATATTACCTTGGCCCTGCCCCATTGGAGGATATGGCTAGGTAATGTGGAATGTCATTCTTCCTCACCACCCTTTCCTCTTCGTCCAAAGAGTCGAGTTCTTCTATCTTTAGAAGTTTTTGAATTCAAATTTTTCTGTTCTGATTTTGCGTCATACTTTGCAGACAAATTGCAACTGCTTCTGGCCCCTGTGGAAACAACAGAGACTATATCTTCATGTTGGAGAAGGCTATGTATGATATCGGTAAGTTACAAATTTATTGATGTGCACAGTTGATTATTGTTGTGTAAAGATGGACCTTGGTAATTTCTCTAATAGATTTTCTAATTTTTTTTGTTTAGGTTTAGGTTTTGGTTTGTAGATTTGCCCATGTTTGACGTAGGGAGAGCATCTCTCATAGGGGTTCATGCAAAAACTAGCAATTTTTTTTCCTTTTCATTCAAGTGTTCTAATGAGCTCTCCAAAGTGACTCTTGAACTAGGCGGCCAAGTTTGGCCCTTAAGTGATTTTTTAGATCTGGCTCCCCACTCTCTACTTTATGATATATGTATCTATATTATTTGAGCTCCCATACACTATCTATATTAGCATATATTTACAGAATCTATAATTTCTCAAATGATTATCCAAAATTTGATTGGAAAGTGCAACCCCAAATCTAGCTTCTCTAAAATCAATTTTAGTCCATTTTTAAGTTGGTAGAAATTTCTAGAATCTCAAATTCTGTTGATGAATTTTTTTAAAATACTAACTATTTGTTTTTTTTTCTTTTTCTAAATTGAAATTTCAAAATCTACTTCTAAACTTTTTGTGGACACGGGCACAGCAATCTTCGAGGGTCCCCAACCTCCTAGTAATACTACATTTGAGACCGCCTTCTGGTCCCTTTTCTTTGTCGACATCTGTGTGTTTTTTTGGGTACTTCGGAAATGTATTGTCGACATCTTTGAATCCCTAAATTCTGTAAATGCCCACTGTCATATGGCCCTTAGACACTCCCAGCATGTATAGATCTCACTGAAACACCTTTCATGGAATATGATTCGATTGTGGTAATAATCTATTTTGTGAACTTTATGAACAGGTCATGAAGATGATATGGTTATAGAGCTGGCAAATGAAGTGAGGAAGGTCCTTGGGATTTTTGTAGTGATACCCATGGGGAAAAAGAAGGTTAGGCCATCATCCCACGGCCCTCATGAGCCCCATATCCAGCCTCTTCGACTACATACATTACCGGAAGCTGTTGCCATGGACTCCTAAAACATAATACAAATTGCTGAAGAAGCAGGGCACAGGACACAGGCAAAGCCTCTAACTCTAAACCATCACATTCTTGCGGATTCTCCTCTCAACGATCATTGTTTGCTTTTGGAACACACTTATGACTAGACTTTTCCCTAACTTTGATTGGAAGATAGGAATTTATCAACGGCCATCCATTGTAGGGACATTGTTTTATCTCTCATCTTTAATTTCCAACTAATATTGATGATCGGAAGGCAAAGAATATTGATTAGCATCTTTCATTTCGGCTGTTTCTTTTATTGAAATGAGATCATTCAGTTTGAATCATATCAATGTTTTCTTTTTTATTTTATCTATCCAAGTGATTCGTTTGGTAGACCTGATGTGTAGATTATTTATCTGAAGTTAAGTGCAATCTTATGTTTTGGTATGCTTTTTGTTGACGGGACTATTTGTCTGAAAAGAATTAAAAATCCCTCAATTCTTTGTAGTATCGAGTGATAAAAAATGATACAAACACATCACTTTTACACATCATTTTTGCACATAACTCAAAACTACGTCGTTTTGTGTTGAAAAAAAATCACGACGTAGTTTTGAATGATGTATAAAAATGATGTGTAAAAATGATGTGTATGTAGCAATATTGGTTGAGTGATATAGTCACCAATGACAGATGTGGACTCCAGCTCTCATTCATGCCATCCCTCTTCATTCCTCATATCTCAAACACCAAGAAATCATAATCCCGTGGCAATAAAGAAGTTAGGGTTTGTTTGTTTGTCCGGATTTAAATAGGAGAATATAAAATTTTGTGAGCTTATGTGTCGATATGATATTTAGTGGATATAGTACTTGATATAAATTAAAAGATATTGTGTGTTTTAAATGAATGTCTTAAGACATGGACTTTAATATGGTAAGATTTGAAACTTAATTGTTCACTTTCTCCTCGTAGCAACTATTACAAAATAAAAATTGTCCTCTAATTTATTTAACCAATGTTAAATTTTACAAAGTAAAAATAAAAAAAAAACTAAAAAATATTAATTAGTTACAACAAAAAAAAATTAGGGGCACTTATTTTTTGGTCCTATGTGTTTTCTAGTTTTTCATCTCATTTACTTTTAACTTTTAAAGGTTATGTTTTGGTCATTTTTTTTAAAAAATATCCAAATTATTTTTAATTTTAAAAATTGCACAATTTAAGCACTCAACTTTTAAAAAAAAAAATACTAAAATTTCATTAGCATATCAATTCGGGCACAAAGCAAAATGAGAGATCACTGGATCAATGTTTGGAGAAAATATTTTTTATTATCTGAGAAATCTTTCATCCTATTTTGTTCTTTTACGATGGTAAATTTGTATATCATAGTAAATTTTTAGAACTTCAAAATGTTTTGTTCTTTTGTGATGATAAATTTGCAGATCATAATAAATTTCTGTAACTCTTAACGTATTTTATTCTTTTGCGATGGTAAATTTATAGATCAAGGTGAATTTTTATAACTTTAAAATATCTTGTTCTTTTGCAATGGTAAATTTCTACAAAGTTCATCGTACAGTATTCGACTAATATCATCCTAAACAGATACTACAAATAGGAACAACAATAAAATAAACTTTACTCACCTCAAAATCCGAATTGTCTTTCATAAATATTATTTAGGCTTGAAAATGAAATCTCTCCTCTTAACTTGTAACACTCAGATTCTGGTGAAGAAGAACAAAAAATTGGCAAGTCTTTATCATTCAGGATGACGAATATAAGACATTTAGATTTAGGAACATAAATAAACAAAAAAGATATGATTTCCTGTAAAGATAAAAGAAAAATCCAGTGATATTCTCAAGATTTCCATGAATCACTAAAATAAATTTCGTGGAAGTGGTATATGAACAGATTTTGGTAAATTTTTTTAAAATTCCGATGAGTATCTTTTCGATTCCGTTGATATTCTCAAGATTCACTAAAAAATATTTACCATATTTGATCCCACATTTCAAGCCTAATTACTGTTATAATTTTAAACCTACCAAAATAGGAATTATATGTTTTCATTTAAGAGATGATAAAAGAGTAAACTAACAATAAAAAATAATATGATGGAAACATAACTTCAAAAGGTGGATGAGATGAAAATCTATGTTTTCTAGACTAATGGACCCTGATTTAAATTATCTAAAAAATTACAATTAAATTGGGTTATAATTAATTTGAGCTTCCTTTTCCTTACATCTATAAATTCTAATTAAAATTGCAATCTTGCACAAGTGTTGTTGGAATAATTAAGAATAAATAAGTTTAATTTTTCAGTTAAACAAACAAATTGGGTTATGAATAATTACGAAATAAAACTAATATTTATCCACTATCTAATTTTACCAAGTAAAAATAATAGACCGACTATAAATAGTTAGCAATACAAACTTGTTTCTTTTTTAAAAAATAAAAAAACCCGTTGAACAAACTTTATGCACTTGAAATAAATAAGTGCACACTAACATAATCAAGATACTGAAATGAATGAAAAAATTCTATAATAAACCACACTAACCAAGAAACACCATCCGGTATTATTTTGAGGGTAATTTTATTATTCTTGTCTTATCCGAATGGAGAAAATTTGTAATAATATCACACCTCCCTTGGTATTATATATCCTTCTCCATCTAGATATAATATCCCTCTGAATATTTAATCCCAAGCCTAATAAACAAAACATACACTTTATTTGTGAGCCCCAAAATCTTATATCCTTATCTCATCCTCCTTATATCTTAAACAAATAGGCTCTTAAAGTTATCTATGCAACCATCTCTATTGCCAGCTTTATAATTATGAATGAGCTTTCACCTTTCTTGTTTCGAAAAATTGGTAAATAGTACAATTATAGGGTTAATTGGCCAATTAAGTTTGGATTAATTTGACTTTTGAGTTAGGGTTCATTATTTTTAAAGTGTTAATAGGTTAGGTCATTTAATGGACAAAATTGCTCTTATTGGTTTAGTTGTTAGCTGTTCTATTTCTCTCTCTTCTCTCTCAATCTCTCGTTATTTCTATTATTATTCGATCTCTGTCTCTGTTATCGCTTGGTCTCTTTCTTTCTCTTTGTTATTTCTTGATCTCTGCCTCTTTGTCTCTGTCATCGACGGATCTCTCTCTTTTTCTTTGTTATCACTCGATTTCTATCTCTCTCTTGTCAATTGATCGATATTTTGTTTATATCTATCTCAAATTATGATTTCTCTCTATTGCGTTCTCTATCTGTGATTCCAGTATTCATTGGTTAGTTCAATCATGATTTGTTTATTTTAAGTTTTATTCTATCTGTAATTATTTTTGAACTGTTGCAATGATGATATTTTTGTTTATGTGTTGACTTGTTTTAGTTTATAGTTCTGATAATGTTCTGTTGCAATGTGCTCGTAGTTATGTAGCTTATAGTTCAGATAATGTTAGTTATCTATTGGCTTGTATTAGTTTACAGCTCTGATAAGATTATCTGTTGCAATCTACTTGAAGTATCTATAGTTTATTATATGTGGTAATGTTATTTGTTGCAATCTATATGGGGTGTGTGTGTGTGAGTGTGTATTCCACTTATAGATAAAGTCATTTGTTCATGTTTTGGAAATAAGTTTTTATTGGTTATCTGTTGCAATCTTCTTGTGGTATCTATAGTTTGCAGCATCTTATAATGTTATTTATTGCAATTTGCTTGCAGTATCTCTAATTTATAATATTTGATAATGTTGTCTGTTACTTATCTGTTGCAATTTGTTTGTAGTCTCTACAGTTTGTAGTATATGATAATGTTATATGTTGCAATCTGCTTGCAGTATCTCTAGTTTGCAGTATTTGATAATGTTATCTGATGCATTATGTATGGCGTATCTATATATTTCAGTCCTCGTTGTGTTTAGCAAATTCATGTCTTTTGGAATTGCAAGATACAATTTAAGCGTTGTTACTCAGTGTAATGGATTCTTCTTTTCTATTATTGTGCAAGTATATAACAATTAATCTTCTTGTTAAGGTAACAAATACTTCTAGATTTGAGGATGTTATTGAGATTATTAGCAAGAAGTGAGAAAATTTATCAACATGTACATTTCATCTTTTTCTACTCTTTGCTAGATCATCCGAATTGTATTCTTGACAATGACGAAAATGTTGATAATATGTTTGCATTGGTTGTTGCATATAGTGTTAATCGTGTTGATGTATGTGTGTCTGAGGATAGTTCATCCTATTATGTTAGTGATAGTAGTATTTCTCAAAGTGGTAGTGGTGAAATTGATGAATGTAGTAGAAGTTGTAAAATAGAGTACGATCCTCTTGATAAGTTTTGTTCTCATTAGGAGACAGTTCATTTATCACCTGATTGGGTTAACTTGCTTAGTAATGTGGGACAAGAACTTAGAGGGGGTGTTGACGAGTTTAGAAGTGTTTTGTTGAAGTATACAATCGAAGTTGGGTTTATATTCAGGAAAATGAAAATTGAAAAATTAAGAGTTACAACAGAGTATTTTAAAAGGGAATTAGTGTGTGATTTTTGCATGCAATAGCAAAATTAAGTGGATTCTTTTGTATTAGGGAGTTTTACAATGAACATAGTCGTGGTAGTACTTTTTGGAGTTCTAAAAATACTTGAATGAGTTCGAAGTTGGTTACACGGGAGATTTTTGAGGAAGTTCGTTCTAAGCATTCATATTCCCCAATAGGTGTTATCAAACTTTTTGAAAATCGTTTTGGAAGTACCATGAGTTATCACCATGCTTGGTTAGGAGTTCAGAAGGCAAAGACTAAATTATTTGGTGATTTTGCGTTGTCTTTTGATCAATTCTGGTGGTATGCGGATGCGGTAAAGGAATACAATCTAGGTAGCATTGTGGATGTTGAATATGATGATGATAGTTTTCTATTTACCAGGTCATTCGTGGCTTTTGACACATGTATTAAAGGTTTTAATTGTCGTCTTTTATTGTTTCTTGATGGTACTTTTTTGAAATAGAGATATAAATGATGTGTTCTAGCATCAACATGAAAGGATAGTAATCAAGGTTAGTATTTTAAGTTTTTAGTAAGTAGTGTGTTTTAATTTGCTAAATTTTGTTATCTGTTGACTTATATTAGTTTAGTTCTGATAAAGTTATTATTGCAATTTGCTCGCAATATCTATAGTTTACCATATGTGATAATGTTATCTGTTGCAATCTTTATGGTATATGTAGATATATAATCCACTTATAGATTAGGTTATTTGTTCATGTTCTGGAAATAAGTTTGTATTGGTTATCTGTTGAAATTTGCTTGAAGTATGTCGAGCTTAGAGCTCAGAGTTTAGATAATGTAATTAGTTGTTTATTTATCTTTTTTCCTTTTCTTCTTTTTCGGTGGTGTAGGATTATTTATGTTGGCTTTTTTTGTGTGGTTGATTCTGAGAATAATGAGAATTAATTTGATTTTGTCAAGTTGTTCAATTACAATAATAAGGATCGACATTCTAGTCTTGTGAAGTATGCGCCATAGGTTTTTCAGAATGGATATCATGTTTATTGTTTGTTGCACTTGAAGAATAAGTTGAGGGACAAATTTTCTGCTTGTTTGTTAAACGGATTTAGGAACCAGGTAATCAACTTGTTTAATGATTGTGCCTACACATCTTTTATTTTAAACTTTGAGACTACTCCTAAGGAATTTTATGTCATTGGTAGACAGAAAGCTCGAACGTTTATTTCTACATTGTCATACAAAAATTGGACAAATGCACACTTTAAAGGAAAATTTTATAGTGAAATTTGTTCAAATGCTACATAATTATTTAACAAATGAATAGTTGGTACTCGCCACCTACCAAATGTCGAGATGGTTGAGTAGATAAGGATTCAACTAATGAAACAAATGTGTGCAAGAAGAGAATTTTTAGGAAGTGGAATAGCTTGGTGTGTTCTGAAATGGAAAAACGTTGATTGAACACTTCAATATGGGACATGTATGGAATGTGACATCTTGGAATGATGATATTTTTGAAGTGTTTTCATTTTCAACTGTTGTGGTAAATGTTCGTAATATGACGTGCACATAATTGTGTTGGCAGCCCAATTGTTTCCCTTGTGTGGATGCACTCGTAGCTCTTCAAAAGACTGGTCGTCAAATATATGATTATATGGATCTCGTTTTTTCTATTGTTACTTTTTGATATTCATACAACTATTTTTTAATTTCTTTTCCCACTTTTGGAGTTCCATAGGTGACAAACCAATCTGCAATTATTCTTCCTCCTCAAACGAAGAGGCCTCGTGGTAGACCTAAGGTTATAACAATCCAATCTAAGGGTGAGATGATTAGACAAATAACATGTGGCAGATGCAAAAAGTTGGGCAAACATACTGTGAAGAGTTGTAAGGAGCCTTGTGTTTGATAGATGTTTTTTAGTATTTATAATTGACTTTGTAGATTTTCATATACAAAGAAGATGAGTTTATTTTTATAGTCATAATGTTACCAGTTGAGTTATTTTGAATAGTTATAGAGAATACAACGCATAGATAACTCTATCCGTTGACTTGTTTTTCATTAATACATAGATTAGAAATGCATAGATAACTTTATCTAATAGATAATGTTAGTTGTTGTTTTTTTTTTGTGAGAAGAGGGACAACAAATTAGAAAGAAATTTATCTAGCGCTTTGTTTTTGTGGAATAAAAACATGACAAACAATTAGAACAGATAATGTTATTTGTTAGTTGGGCTTTTGTGTAATAAAGACATGACCATCAATTTGGGAATGAAAGGTTGCGCTTAAATGAACATTGATTCCCAAGACTTTCTGAAGACTCTACCAACATATCGATGCAAACCCTAGATCTCAATCAGAAACTATTGTCACTGGCACCCCGTGCAATCTTGCTATTTTCTTGATATAGAGTTGGCTATAGGATTCTATCGTATCAGACATTTTGATTGGCAAAAAATGCACGGACTTGGTCAATCTGCCCACAATTACCCAAATAGTGTTGCGTCTTTGAACTGATCGAGATAAGCTTGTGGCAAAATCTATTGTGATGTGCTCCTATTTCCATCACGGAATTTGCAATGGCTAGAGCATTCCTTTTGGCTTTTGGTTTCGCCTTCAATTTTTTACACGTCGAACATGTCGAAATAAACTTGGTGACATCTCTCTTCATTTTTCTCCCCCAATACTATCTTCGGAGGTACTTGTACATCTTGTTACATCCCAAATGAACAACGAAGCTTGACTGGTGAAAGACTTTTAACACAGATTCTCGCAAAGTTCCAATGTCTGGTACAAACAATCTGGCTCGTTACCTCAATCCTCCACTAGTATAAATTGAGCATCTAGTTGTAACTTCTCCTGCATCTATCTAGTGTCTAATAAATTTGGCTTCTTGGTCAAATTTCTACACCAAAAGTATTTATCAATGTAGCGATGGCATAGCTACCAAAGCAAACAGACGCACCTATCTACTTTATCTGTTGATTGTAAGTCAAACTCGTTGACAGATTCCATTAACCTCCACTCTCAAGCAGCTAAACTTGCTATGTCGCCCAAGATTTTTTTGGCTTAGAGCATCAGCAACTGCATTCGCTTTCCCAAAATGGTACAACAAAGTGAACTTGTAGTCCTCCAAGTACTCCATTCATCACTTTTGTCTCATATTAAGCTTATTTTGGGTGAACATGTACTTGAGACTCTTGTGGTTAAGAAAAACCTCAAAACTCCCCCCATACAAATAATGACGCCATGACTTCAATGCTAATATCACAGTTGCAAGCTCCAAATTATGCGAAGGGTAATTTTTCTCGTGTTGTTTCAACTGACGTGGCCCGTAAGCTATCACCTTCTCATTCTGCATTAATACGCATCCCAAACCTTCTTTGGAAGCATTGCAGTATATAGTATATCTTATATTTTTTGGGTATGACAAGAATAGGTTTGCTAGTCAACCTTATCTTGATTTCTTGGAATAATTTTTCACACGCCTTGTTCCACTCAAACTTAACTCCTTTCTGGACCAGGCGAGTCATTGGCCTTTCTAGAGTCGAGAAGTCCTGAATAAATCTTTAGTAGTAGCCTGCCAATCCCAAGAAACTGCAAATCTCAAAAACTGACATTGGCTGCTTCTAGTCCATAACGACCGTGACTTTGCTATCATCGACCGAGGTTCTTTTCTCCAATATGGCGTGTCCCAAAATTCCACCTCCTTAGCATATAACTAATTTTCTCTCAAAGCTTGTAGAACCGTCGTCAAGTGTTGCTCATTTTCTTGCTCTATTGGCGAGTATACTAGAATATCATCAATGAAGACGACCACAAATGTGTCCAAGTATGGTGCAAAGATCTTGTTATGATGCACATGAATACAATTGGCGCATTGGTGAGTCCAAATAGTATCACTACAAACTCACATCGGCCATAACGAGTTCAAAATGCAATCTTGAGTATGTCACCCTCTTTAATTCGTAACTAGTGATATCCGGATCGTAAATCGATCTTCGAGAAGCATATTGATCTTCTTAGCTGATCAAACAAGTCTCTATCCTTGAAAGAGGGTAGCAATTCTTAATCATAACTTGGTTTAGTTGACAATAATCGATACACAGTCTCAAGGTATCTTCTTTCTTCTTGAAAAACAAAAGTTGGTGCTTCCCACATCGATGAATTTGGCCTAATAAAGCCCTTGTCTAGTAACTTCTGATTTTATGTCTTCAATTCTTGTAACTTAGCTGGCGCCATACAAAACAGTGCTATAGAGATCATTGCAACACCTGGTTGAAATTCAATTATGAACTCAAATTTTCGATTTGGTAGTAGTCTCAGTAGCTCTTCTGGAAACACATTGTCAAATTTGCACATGACCTTTGGTAACCCCAAATCCATCCAATTGGTTTCCTCTATCTTCAGGCTTGCAAGCCATCCTGACAACTGACTGTGCCACCTTGATCATGACGTAGAAGTTGGGTCCTGCCTATGCCCCTTAAGTTTGAAACACGTACCATCTAACGTGTAAGTTGTAGGTCTTCTGATGATAGTCAATCACAATTGTATGGGAGAATAACTAATCCATTCCCAAGATGATATTGAAATCTCTCATCTCAATAACCTGAAGGTTGTAGGTTAAACAAAAATCCGATACTTCCAATTCACACGTCTTACAAATTTTACCAACAGTAATCTGTCCTTCTAACGGTGACATGACATTCATAGATTTTCTTAGGTCCTTTGTTTCTAATCCCAATTATTGGGCACATGCAGTAGATATGAATGAAGGTGACGAACCCGAACTTATAAGATAAATAGTGTGAGATTTGTGGGTAGTTTAGACATGTTATCATTATTGCCTTATTAGTGTACTCGCCACTCTATATATTTGAATGATATATGTGTTAGAGACAGTACGAAAACCTAAACACTTTTTCAATCTCTCTCATGACATGGTATCAAAGCGTTCTTTAACAATTCAAGCCCCAACCTAAACCATAAACCTAACAACAACTCAAACCCTAACTCTAACAGTCGCCACCCTAACCTTCCACTGTTGTCGTCGTCCTCTTGTTGTTGATATTGTACCGTCATCCTCTCATCATTGATATCGGTGGTTGTTGCATGTCAATTACGATCTACCTCTGTTTGATTTACCTTCTCGCAATATGGGGTTGCCTACTGCTCACAATCTGATTAGATGTGTTGCTACTTGCGATCTAATTTGAGGAGTTTGTTGCTTGCGATTGATTTGAGGTGTTTGTTACTCATGATCTAAGCTGAGGCTGTTTGTTGCTTGCAAGTCCTCCCTCTCGCGACTTTCTTCTCTCTCGCTCGATTTGCTCGTGATTTATTGCGTTCTTGCCTCTCATGTCATAATCTGCTGAGTTCTTGCTCCATCCGTTGTTTTTTTGTTCGATCTATTCGTATCTATATATGTTCAGTGAAGGTCTTCTTTATTCCTTATCTCTTTTGATCGTGATGCTCTATGGGTTTGATGTTGCTTGTGTATCATGGTTTGAGGTTTCTTTTTGCTGTTTTGCTCATCTAATAATAGTGGCTTTGGTTGTCTAATTGTGTTGTTGTGACTTGGTTATGCTACTGATTATTGTTGACATTTGGTGAGTCGTTGCTCGATTGTTGGTTGCTCATTAGTGGGTATTGATCCTTGGTTAGTTGGATTATCTCGATTATTGTGTTTTGTTCATGATGGCTTCTAGTTCTACTATTCCTACTGGTTCATCTGATTCTTTGGGGTCTATCACTTTCATGCAGTTAGATGGAAAAAATCATGCTCCACAAAGAAAGGCAGTTGAGGTGTACTTTTTGGACAAGAAACAATATCACTTTTTGACAGATGATCCTGCTAAGGAATCTGATTCACAATATGTTAATTGTCTTGCAGTGGATGCTCAAATTCTGTTAATTGTCTGGCTGAGGATGCTCAAATTCGTTTTAAAATGTATAAATGTATGGAGCCTCAGATCCGTGGTACTTTGGTTTTCCTGCCTACTGCCCAACTTGTATGGCATTAGGCTCAGGAGTTATATTCTGGTGTTAATAATTTGTAGCAAACATATGATCTTTATCAAACTCATTTCTCTCTTTCTCTTGGTAAACTATCTTTAGAAGATCACTATGCCCATTTTGAGATTCATGTGAGGAGCCCTATGTTTTCCAACCTCCTTCTTCTATTATTTAGGCTATGTAGCGCCATTGTGAGTCTATGCACATGGCTCAATTTTGACCGAACTCTCATCCTTTTATGAACCCATTCACTCTCAATTGTTGGGAGCTCGTGATTTACCTTCTTTGAGTGAAGTCTTCAATCGGCTTCGCTAGTCGTGTGTTTCTGATACTAGCACTATTAGCCAGTCTCCCTCAAATCATTTTGCTTTGGCATCTTTTGTTTCTAGAAGATTTGATATTTTCACTGGCTGTGGTCGTGAGATAGGGGGAGGTTATCATGGTCGTGACTTTGGTCATGGCAGTTGTAGCTTTAGTTATGGAGGCTGCGGGAGGTGGCCGTGGTCGAGGTCTGGTTCCAAATTATGCACTAATTGTAGAGAAACCAATTATATAGTGGAATATTGTTATGATCTTCATAGTTTTTCTCAGGCTCATCAGGCCACTACTTCAGCGCATACTGGACAAGTTACTCACTCCACTGATACTGTAGTGACTATATCTACAAAACCAACGCATTGTGTCACTTAAGAGTGCTTCTATCGAGGGTACCTCCACTGCTATGTTTGCTCAGACTGGTTCTTCTATGGATTATCTTGCCTCTTCTCAATCTCCTACTCCTTGAGTTATTGATTCGGGTGCATCTGATCACATGACTAATACATCTACTATTTTCTTTGGTCGTTAATCAGATAGTAAACCATTACATCTTACCCTAACTGATGGTTCTGCCACTAACATTATTGGTTTGGGTTCTATTTCTATCACTTCAACTCTTACTTTAGATTCCGTATTGCATGTTCCTTGTTTTTTATTTAATCTTATGTCTATTAGTAAAATGACTAAATCTTAAATTGCACCATGACTTTTTTCCTCATGGTTGTGTGTTTTAGAATCTCAAGAAAGGGAGTAAGATTGGTGGCGGTTCTGAACGTGTTAACATGTACTACCTTGCCGATGAAATACCCCCTTGTTCTATCGCTCTCCAATCATTGGTGCCGGTATCACAATATCAACATCATTGTTGTCTTGGTCATTCATCCCTATCAACACTTACAGGGCTAGGCCCTTCATGTAGTCATATTGGTGACCTTTCTTGTGAAGTGTGTGAGTTGAGTAAAAATCATTGGGTGTGTTTTCCTCCTAAGGTTGAGAGTCGTGTGTCGCGTCCATTTCAATTAGTTGATTAGGATACTTGGGACCTATACGGACTCCTAGTATTTATAGCTTTCAATATTATGTTATCTTTGTTGATGATTTCTCTCGTGTTACATACCTTTATCTTATGAAAGAGTGATCTGAGTTGGCTACAATTTTTAGGTCATTTTACACAGAAATCAAAACGTAGTTTGATACTTGTATTAGTGTGTTTTATTTTGATAATGCACATGAATTTTTCATACTATTTGATAACCATGATATTTTTTATCAGTACTCTTATGCTCGGACCCCACAATAAAATGGGAGCCGAACGCAATATTCATCATTTATCTGAGTTTATGCATGCCTTGTTATTTCAAATGCAGATTCTTAAGTTTTACTGGAGTGATGTTATTCTTATCGCATGCCATTTGATGAATAAGTGGCACTCCACTATCCTCGGGGGTCAAGTCCCTCATACCATCTTATTCCCTGACCACCCTTTATACTCCTTACCACTTCAGATTTTTGGGTGTCACACTTTAGATCCTAGGTGGGAAAAACTTGATCCTTGGCCTATTCGGTGTGTCTTTCTCGTTTACTCTCGCACTCGAAAAAGCTATAAATGTTACTCTTTGTCCCTTCGTCGTCATTTTATCTATGTAGATGTTACATTTAATTAGTCTTTTACCTTTCTTTTCGTGCTCCACAGATACTGTTTCTCTCTCTCATAGTATATTTCCTAAATGAGTGACTTTACCTTAAGTGAAAAGTTGTAACTTTTATTAATTGAAAGTTGTAACTTTTCATTGCATCTATAGATTGAAAAGTTATGACTTTTCAATTGTACTCTTCAACCATCTATAAATATAAGCCTTCTCCAATACAATTATTTACTCGAATTTTGCCCACTCTCTCTCTCAAAAGGTTCTTATATTTTGGAAGCATTTAGTCCAAGTATTGTTATTCTGTAGAAATAATACTTGGTAATTTTTTAGTTATTCTTTATTTTTACTAAGCAGATATTCTGTCCATCTCTGTTTGTGTAAATATAGATGGAAAAAACACAAGTTCGTCTTCATTGTTTCTTGAAGGCAAATTTGTGATAACCCAATGCACATCATCTGGTGGGGGCAAATATTGTCTTTAGGAAAGTAACGCCATATGTGCCTCGAAGGATTTTTGTTTCCGTTTATTTGCAGTAGATTTCATCGCTGACGTTCACATTCCGAAGACAAATTTTTCTACAAGATTAGATGGATTCTATTTTGGAAAATAATACCAGGATTCTAGCTGATTTATCACCTGGTTCTAAACCAATTTGTTGCAAATGAATTTTCAAGAAGAAAATAAAAGTTGATAGAACAATTGATAAGTTCAAGGTTAGATTAGTTGCCAAAGGCTTTACTCATAAAAAGGGTGTCGATTACTTCAATACATATGTTCCGGGTGCGAGGATCTCAACAATAAGAGTTCTAATTGCTCTTGCTACTATCTATAAGTCTAAAATTCACTAAATGGCCGTAAAGAATGCATTCTTTAATGGTGAGTTAGATGAAGAAATCTATATGTAGCAACCAGAGGATTTTAGGCCAAGAATATAAAATGTGCAAGCTTGTTAAGTCACTTTATGGACTTAACAAGCACCCAAGCAGTGGCATGAGATGTTTGACAAAGTTATTATTTCAAATGGCTTTAGAATACACCAATTTGATAAATGTGTGTATAGCAAGTTCAATGAAAAACGTGGTGTGATTATTTGTTTGTACGTAGACGATATGCTCATATTTGGTATAGACTTAGAGATCATTTAGAGTACAAAGAATTTTCTTTCATTTAACTTTAGCATGAAAGATATGGGTGTCGCTGATATAATTCTATGTATCAGAATTAAACAGCGTGATAATCATTTAATTCTATCCCACGAACACTATATTGAAAAGATTTTAGAGAAGTTTAATCACTTTAATAGCGCATTGGTTTCTACACCTTATGATTCGCATGTGCTATTGGACACTAATGCTGAAAGAGCTGTATTACAACTAGAGTATTCTAGAGTGGTAGGTAGTTTGATGTATGTCATGACTTGCACACGACCGAATATTGCATTTGCAGTGGGCAAAATTTGTAGGTACATTAGTAATCCAGGACAAATGCATTGGAATGCGGTAAATAGAGTGTTGAAGCACCTGAAATGTACTATAGACTTTGGAATAATCTATAGTGGGTATCCTCCAATTTTGGAAGGATACACAGATACCAATTGGATAATTGCGCGTAATGATCACTTATCAAAAAGTGGTTGAACTTTTACACTTGATAGAGGAGCAATCTCCTAGGGATCAAAGAAGCAAATTCTCATTATAGATTCGACTATGGTAGCCGAATTTGTGGCCTTGGCTTTTGGAAGCAAAGAGGCAGAGTAGTTGAGAAATTTATTATTGAAAATTCTAATGTGGCCTAAGCCTATGCCACCAATATCTTTGCATTGTGATAGCAAGACAACTCTATCACGACCTTATAGCCAAGTGTACGATGGCAAGTCCAGGCATATAGGACTTAGAGATAGCTATGTGAGACAATTGATAACTGATGCGATAATAACCATTGATTATGTTAAGTCAAGTTAAAACTTGGCAAATCCTTTAACAAAAGGTCTTGCAAAAGACTTGGTATGAAAAACATCAAGAGGGATGAGACATATGCCCGGTTAGATTTGATCACTTTTGGTGAAAACTCAACTCGACCGGTTGATACTCTCGATCTCTTGAGTTCAATGAGAAATTACACCATATGTTGTGATTGTATGCACTTTTTATGCTATCGCACTCGAAAAAGCTATAAATGTTACTCTATGTCCCTTCATTGTCACTTTATCTATGTAGATGTTACATTTAATTAGTTTTTTGCCTTTCTTTTCGTGCTCCACAAATACTGTTGCTCTCTCTCACAGTATATTTCCTATAGGGGTGACTTTATCTTCAATGAAAAGTTGCAACTTTTATTAATTGAAAGTTATAACTTTTCATTGCATCTATAGATTGAAAAGTTATGACTTTTCAATTGTACCCTTCAACCATTTATAAATACAAGTCTTCTCCAACACAATTACATACTTGAATCTTGCCCACTCTCTCTCTCAAAAGGTTCTTATATTTTGGAAGTATTTAGTCCAAGTATTGTTATTCTGTAGAAATAATACTTGGTGATTTTCTGGTTCTTCTTTATTTTTACTACGTAAATATTCTGTCCGTCTCAGTTTGCTGTTTGTGCAAACATAGACAGAAAGAACACAAATTCGTCTTCATTTTATCTTGAAGGCAAGTTTGCTGTAACCCAGTGCACACCATCCAGTGGGGGCAAATATTGTCTTTAGGAAAGCGACACCGTAACACGCCTCAAAGGATTTTTGTTTCCGTGTATTTGCAATAGATTTCATCACTGACGTTCACATTCTGAAGATAGATTTTTCTACAAGAATGGCAATGATATGCATTTCTGATGCCAAATAGAGTTTATGCATACTTAATTTTGAAATCTTACTAAAGGACAATGATGATTCATTTATAATGTTCATTGCAAGTTATGACTACCTTAAGTGGTTGCATGGCTAAAGGTACAAGTGTGTGCAAGTGTTGCACCTGTTTGTTATTGTGTTGCTGTTGTTGGTTACTGTCTTTCTTCTTACCGAATCTAGGCAACAAGTCATCAATCTAACTTTGATCAAACTTTGGGCATTGATAAATTTGCTGAGCCCAAGTTAATTTCTGGTAATGATACTTTTAATTTGAGTGGAGTATTGCATTGGGATGATTATGCTACTAATTTGCATCCCTCTATACCAGCCAATGACTATGCCCCCTGGACAAGAAATTTTGGCATCACTAAGCCATCTTTCACTAGCCTTGGCTAGAAGACTGACGATGAATTCTGGCCGGGAGCTATGAATGTAGTTGCTAAGCCCAGCTTAATTTCTGGACACTTGTGTTAAATACCTGAATCATCTGGTTCGGGCAATGATGATTTTGCTAAGCCCATTGCTGTCATATCTGAGACTGCTGCCATCTGGAGGTGTATCTTTCCTACTGTGATAGTGGTGCGCCTACTGTGTTGCCTGAGCCCATTTGAAGCCATGATACAAGTGCTGCAAACCAGCAACCTGTGTTGCTATGCTACTGTCTTTCTCTGTTGTTACTGGGTACTCTCTCTCTCTCTCTCTCTCTCTCTCTGTGGGTGTTTTGTTGAGAAGCAAGTAGCAGTTTTTTGTGGGTTTAACATGCAGGTTTTTAGCAGCTACATGGGCATTTGTGGGCAGTTATGTGTCTAAATTCTGAGCTTCACTACCACTGAATTCTATGCAGTTATGTGATTGAATTTGTACCAGCAGTGTGTGTGTGTGTGTGTGGATGAATGTAGCCGTAGTTTGGACATAGTTTGAACTTTGTGCAAGTGTTTGCTACACTTGGCATCTATTTTTGTAGGTCTTTGGCTAGTCTTTTGCAGGTTTTGGTGGTTATTTTGTGTGTTTGAAATGCAGTATTTGGATTGTTTTTTTTTCCAGTTTTCTGGGTCTAAAGTTTAGGTATTGGAGCATGTTTTTGTGTCTATTTTTTGGATATTAAAAGTAATGTTTTGGCTTAATCATGCATGCCTAGGTGCGTCCAAAGTCTGAGTGCAGTGGGTGTTTTGTCCAGATTATGTGTCCTAAATTGTGTCCATTAGGTGTAGGTGTGTTGCTACCATCTGTGTGACTATACATAAGTTGTTTTTTGGATTACCATGCTAGTTTATTGAATATTGTTGTCCCATTTTATGCTGTGACGATATGAAAAATACAACTCTATGACAAGACACTTGTCTGACTGGATAACTTAGAACGGCCAATGATTTATCACCATTTGACAACATAAGTTGTAGTCAAATAGTGCATTGTGTGCCAGTGAAACAAATATTTGAGCCAACTAACTATTTACAAAGTTTTATATGTGAAGTGTTAGTATTCATTTCCATTGAAATGCAATCAATATTATTTTGGAATAGATTATTCAATGGTAGGTGAACATAAAGAGTCCTATTGGATGGTTTTTGTTGGGCATAATCCGGAATTTTATAGTCCAAGTTAATGACTACCCGGAGAACATGAAAAAGAGGTACAACACATTGAACGAAGCTAAAATAGAATTGTTAAAGTTTCATGAAGAGAGATACTGGCTACCACAAATGCAAACGGCCCGAATCAAACATAAAACAAGTAATGGTGCTTTGACATCCGCAAGTACAAGGATAGTAAATCAAACCAATGTGCACAATGTTAAAAAATTATCCTTTTTGTAATTTTTCTTTTTAGGTTTTGTATGTTGTCTTTTGTTCGCACTTCTTTTCAATTCTGAATGAAATTGTACGATTTAACATTACGAGAATTTCGCCTTTGTTGAAGAATTTATTATTAAGACAAACACAAACTTTATTTTTTTAATATATTTAAGATGAAATGAATATTTTTTATCAGACAAATGTAATAATTATGTATTTATTCTAATTAAAATGAATTTCATCTAATCGATTAATTAAATTAATTGAATTCAAGAAATAAAATAGGATATGAACCATTCATTTTTAAAATTTTTAAAATTAAATATATTAATATAATAAAAATTATTCAAAATTACTTAAATATCTTAGATTTTGCATTTATAAACTTAATTTAATACATAATCAAATTTAGCACTGCGAAGGAAAAAATAGTCATTTTATAATTTTTCTCTTATCCCACCATTTCATAAAACATTCAAACCAAATCAAATTTTATTCCTGTTGTTTAATTTCTCATCCAAACCGTCTACTTTTTTTTATCTTTATTCATAAACATCACATCAATGTGAGTTAATTTTTCAAAAATAATACCCCTTCTATAACTTATCTCCTTAAAAATAATCATTCATCCAATCAGGGCATTAAAGTGAAGGGGCCGAAGTGAAATTTGTCAAAAAAAAAAAAAAGAGAACAAAAGAAACCAAACATGGAGAACAATGCAAAAACCAATAAACTGTGAAGGGCACTCTAGTAGTCCAGCTGCAAAGTAAACACATGTACTTATGGGTATAAATTTGGCACCAGGATTGCAATCCTAAATTTATGGATATAAACAAACATGCACTCCACATGTTTTTGGCTAAAGATAAGACTGGACAGAGAGAGAGAATTTGTCCTTCTAATACCCACGTTGAGAATTTTACAATCGGTTTTGCTAATAGCAAGGAAGGCCAACAGGAACGGGAGAAGGAGTGACGTGGCGGCCCTCAAAACGACGTCGT
>JABCMJ010000583.1:0-36526 GCA_014822125.1 Arbutus unedo
TATATAAGGCTAAACATATTTGGATTAAGAGTGCACACATAAACAGATGTGAAGTATGAGTGGGAATGTCTCTCACCTTCTACCGTCAAATAAAAAAGATTGAAAGTCTCACATTCTAGAGCCATGAGTTTGAAAGATTTCAGGGTTGGTCACTAAGCACTACTACACTATGAGCGCCGAAGTAAGGCTTGAGCCCATCGAGCGGCTGTTACGAAAGCAAAAGTTAATTTCTAAATTTTCGAGTATTTGCTTTATGGCCCCCTGTAGGTGTGGCTAACTGTTGAGCGCACTATATTGTAAAGTAATGTGGTTTAATGTACCAAATTTAGCATTATGCGTAAATTAATGCATTGTTCTAGTTATTGCACGCATGGTTGTTTTTGTCTTATTTCATATTTCTAAATATTAAGCGCATAACCCAAGGCTTCAATTCTACTCAAGGGCTTTGGGACCATTAATGACGTTAATAAAGGACCAAATGAAGATCTGGGAAGAATAAAAGAAAAACCAAGACAAAAGAACAAGAAAGCCATGAAAAAAGAAGACAGTGGCATTCTCTATCGATAGAGAATTGATTCCTATCAATAGAGTCTGACCAACCACTTAGAAAATCAGGTACGTCCATCGATAGAGAAGAGTCCTATCGATAGAAGAATTGCTTATTGATAGGAGAAAATTTTTATTTGTCTATCGATAGAGGAGTTTTTCCTATTGATAGAGGCCAAAGTTAAAAAAAAAAAAAAAAAAACAGTTCATTTTTCTATCAATAGAGATCCCAGTTTTATTGATAGAAGGCTATTTTTGATTGACGAAATAGATATCTTTATCGATAGAGCCTGCCTAATGCGTAATAAATGTAGATTTTGACATTTTACTCTTCATCACCTTTTGAGATAGTTTCTCTCATGAGTTTTAACTTGGAAGAGGATGTAAGGTGTCGAATTAAGCATGACTTTTGTTCCCCTTGTACATGTGTATGGAGAGATAAGTGGATTGCATTTTGAGACTTAGACTTTGTACATTAATACTTTTATATTTTCTTTTTTAAGTTGAGAGCTTCTCTCTCTAGTTCTTCAAGCTATTAGTGTTCTTCATTTTCTCCTCAATTATTCTCCAAGTATAAGACATATTTCCTTGAAAAGTAAGATACATTAAGTTTAAGTTTCATTTATGTTCTTGCTCTTCCATTTTAATCTTCTGGCAAGTTGTCAGAACCTTAGCCATTAATCGTTTGCTCTATTTTTCTACAAATTCTTAAAACATCTTTGATGAGTTGTTTCATTCTCTTAGCATTAATCAATGTTTAGTTTATCTATCTTTATTTCCTTTGTGTTCTTTAGAAGTATGAGTAACTAATTTTTTAAGTTAAGTCTAAGAATGAAGTTCACTTAAGACTAACAATAGTTGATATCTCCTAAATATTTTCCATACTTGTTAATAGATTTATACAATTTCTCTTCTTAGAAACAAAAAAGAAGTGGTAACATTTGCTTAGTTATTGCCATATTTTTGGTATATCTAATACTTAAGTCTATATTCTCCTTATTTTGGAATACTTATTCTTGAACTTGGATTAATCTAGATATACATCCTTTGATCTAAAAAGACTAATTTTCACTGACTACTTTTTTATCCAGAAACCCTAGTCGAAATATAGATTGAGTTATAAAATGAGATATTGATTAGTGAAAGTTTATAGTGAAAGGATTCCAAAGACTAAATCTATCTTTAATCTTAATTTTATTCCCTCATTAGTATAATATAGTTGTCAATCATCATCAAAACAAACTTTGAGATTTACGTTTGAAATATCGAAAAAGCAAATTTGTGAAGTCTTTTAATTTAACTACTTTCCCTTGTGAATTGATAATCCAAACTCTCCACTATACCTTTTTTAAATTTTTGAGGGAAGTCATGTTTTAAATATTAAACCTTAATTAGGCCGGCGCCCTAACAACGCACTTTAGTCGACCGATCACTGACATAGTACATTGGTCACTGAACTCCTTCCTTGCCCTTGATCAGTGCGGCATTGACTATCGAGTCTGATGTGGACAAGTACAGGTATAAATCTTCCCCAAGATTGTCCACAATAACAACGCAGGGTGGGGGTGGGGGAGGACTTATACCTGTACTTGGTTGTCTCGGACTCGGTAGTTAGTGTTGCCCTGATTAGGGAGGAGGAAAGGATCGTCTGCGATAGCAGCGAAATGGAGGCTATGTATTCCTTTAGTTGGCCAAAGGCGTCTTCACACCCGCAGGTCTATTCGAAGGCTTTCCTCAACGTTTTTAAAAACGACAAGCTTGTTTATCGCTCTGCTGACGAGTCGATTCAGCGCCAACCCGACTAGACAGACACTATACTTATTTCACCATTCTAGGGGATTGCATGTCAATAATGACCTGTCTCTTCTACAGGCTTGCCTCAATCCCTCTCTTACTGACAAGGAAACTTAAAAACTTTCCTACCGATACTCCGAAGTCGCACTTAGTCAAGTTCAATTTTATTCCTTACTTCCTCTACACTGCGGAGGTCTCTCCTAGGTTGGCCAGGTGCTGAGTGATGACATTGCTTTTCATTAGCATGTCATCCGCATATACCTCCATGTTCTTCTCAATTTGGTGCTTGAACATTCTATTGACCAAACACTGGTAGCTGCCCTTGCATTCTTCAATCCAAACCGCATGACTTGATAGCAGACAGTCCCCTCTTGGTAATGAACATTATTTTCTCCTGATCAATCAGGTTCATCAAAAATTGGTTATAGCCCGAGAAGGCATCCATGATAGCAGTTTGTGAGCTGAGGTTGAATCAACTAACTGATCTATTTTTTATAGCGGATAATTGTCCTTCGACATGCTTTGTTCCCGTCAGTGAAATCCATGTACATCCTCCATTTTCCATTCGGTTTTTTCATCAACACAATGTTGCCGAGCTAATTCGGGCATTGCAATTCCCGGATGAAGCCTATCTTTTTCAATTTATCCACTTCTTCTTCTACTGTTATGCACTTCTCTCCTCCGTATACTCTAGGCTTCTGCTTAACTGGACAAAAGTTTCGGTTGACATTAAGATGGTGCAACATTATCCGGGAGTCAATCCCCGACATGTTTTTATGTGTCCATGCAAACACATCTGCATTATCTCTGAGAAATTGGACCATTGACTCCAAACCACCTTATTCTCCCTTACTCTTCCAATTGTATCGTCTCTAATTCTTCTATTAGCTCTCCACATTTCTCCTCCCTCTCATCTTATACTTCTAGTGCATTGATCATCAAGAGTTCCCAGGTCACTGCTTGATCCCCATGTTGCTCGCCGCTCTCGTGCATTGTAAGGAATTTGACCATCAAATGATAAACTGATGCAATCGCCTTTAGACTGTTGAGCCACAGGATGGCATTGTAAGCTAAGAGGTGATCCACCACTACAAATTTGATAATTTTTGTCTATTGTTTCGGAGGTGGGCCGAGCGTGATCGGTAATTCGATTGCCCTTAAAGTGCTCCAACGGGAATGCTTACTTCTTCGTTGTTTCGATCGAGTGCGCATCCACTGACCACAACCGATCGACCCCAACGTTTATTCTCCTAAGCATCATCGCAAAGAGAACATTGATCGCGTTTCTATCATCAACCAACACCTTGCTAACCAGGTATCCTCCTATCACCTTCATTATAACCAGAGAATCGTTGTGGGGCTGTTGGACCCCTTTGGCATCCTCAATTAAACTAATAACCTCTTCTCCCGGTCTTTGTCTGGGTATCGATCTAGTAGTCACCATCTTCTCTGGTTAGTTAGTTGAATTTGTTAAGAGTAAGAAGAACTGCCATTTCCATAGAGGATGCCAAACTAATGATGTTGAGAAATGTTCGATGGCTCCCACGATTGGCAAGTGGCTTCTGGAATTCCTACACACAAGTTCGATGACCCGGGGTGGAGGGGGGTCTGGTCATGGACCCTCCAACGATGAAGTTAAAATTGGTGCCAGAGAATAGAAAAACTATTTGTGTATTGTGAAAGACTTGTTCCTAGGTCAAAAGGGCTATGTCCAGTAAGTGGTGCTCACCATCTTTCAGTTAGTCTTGAGTCCAAACTGGCTTCATCATAAACAAATAAATAAAATCTCAAAGCCGCCTCCTCTGACGGCTAGTGTCTAGTCAGTTAACCTCCTGGTACTTTTCATCGATGTTTGCATCCCCACACTTACGAGCATTGATCGCCTCTTCATAACCAACACCATCGTCACCGTCACCGGCGGAAGTCTCCTCAGAGTCAAACTCCTCTACCAAGAGCGAGACGCACCAAACCCAGGCTAAGATCATCAATGCTAGAACCCCCTCTGAGAAGCAAAACTTGTCCTTTCTAGCTTGGTCCACATGAAAATTTAAAACTACAAGATCATAAACCTATGTGTCTCTAATTATATATAGAGAGAATGTTTTACATGTAGAGCTCCTTGAGGTTGTAAGCATGAAGAACAAGGTGGGTAGCGAATTCATTGCACATTTTCCAATAAAAATGCTACACATACAACATCGAGCACAACATAATCGATGATGTTAGCGGTTCAAAAGAACATTATTTAATGAAAAAAGGAAGTCAAAACCAACCTGATTCCCACGTTGCTCTAGTTCTCTCTCCCTTGCATGCTTCTCTCTCTCTCTCTCTCTCTCTCTCGATAAATTTTGGCTCTCTCTCTCTGTAGATTTTGGTCCAAAACAAATGTCATAATTCTTGCCAACGGTGGGTGAGTCATGCATACACATAGAAGTACACATATCTATATATGCTTGTGTTCATGAGCACCTTCGATTCTTGAATTTTGGAGTTTGTATTACATATATTTTAGATCCTTCAACCCTATCGAGTCAATTGAAACTATTGGTGTCATTTCACCTAGCAAAGTTGGGAACTGTCAATTTCGATCTAATCGTATCGAGAAATGGACTTTTTCTCACTCTCAACCTGTCATGACTCGTCCCAAAAAAAAATCACAAAGGTCGCGACCGGCTGATGGGGTTTAATCCATCAAGGTCTCAATTTATAAAATTGGTTTAGAGATTTCCATAATATCAAAGTGCAATATTTAATAGAAGTGCAGAAACATTTAAAAATTTCCGGAGCACTAGTGATAAACTAATTATTACATCATACATGATAGAATCTTAGGCTCGGCCACAGGCGGCTCGGCCAGAAATCAAAAGTACTATAATATAAGATTTGAAACGAAAAGTACTACACAGGAAAATAATAAAAACTGTGAAACTAGACAACTTGGCGAAGGTACTAAATCAAGCAGCGTCTTCATCTTTGAAAGCATCTGTAGTTGTAATCAACGACAACTCTTAAGCACTAGGCTAGTGTGAATTTTGTTATATAGTGTTCACCGAGTTTCATGCATAATATGATTTTTTTTCCTTGTACGGAAGCATTCTAAAACATTTTATGGTCCAAAAATATGACGAGTGATCAATGACAATTACAAAAAATCATAATTCTTTTTCTAAAGTCTAGCTTCTCAATTATGGGTTTCGAGTGAATATTCCAGTTCTATGAACGGTTTTCATTTTAGGATAATAGCCAATTTATTTGTTCAACGGTCACCGAATATAGGGAGCTACCCCATCAGATATAAAATCGGCATGACGTCATCCGGTGGATCTATCGGTCGTCAATCCTTCAACCTTATTCCATTCATCTCGCCACATTTCTTATTCCCTGCTGGTCGGGGCACCGTATGATAGATTACTATTTTCATTTCAGGACAATAGTCAATTTATTCGTTCAATGGTCACCGAATTTAGGGAGCTACCTTATCAAATATAAAATCGGCATATCGTCATCCGGTGGATCTACCGGCGTCGATCCTTCAACCTTATTCCATTCACCTCTCCACATTTCTTATCCCCTGGTGGTTGGGGCACCGTACGATATATTTAATTAATAATTCTCCTCAAAAATTACTTTCAATAATTACGAGTGCCATGGAAATATTATTTGTCAACCCCATTTTCAATAACATGTCAAGTTTGCCAACTTCTAAATTAAGCAAGTTTTTATAATTCATGCAATTTTCATAATTTCGATAAATTTCTCAATATTTCTTTACTAGATTTCAATACAAATAACATGGATATTAAAGACATAAATTTTCGCCAAAAAATGATAAATATGTACTTTTTTTCCTAAAATTGGTAAATAAGGCATCACAAAATTCACCTTGATAGTCGTTCTTTCAAAAGTTCTCGTATCGTCCTATGTGTCACCGACATCGGGATCTAGCATAAGGATAATAGGACTAAGCATGGTCATAATTTAAGTTACATAAGAATATTGAATATTCCCACAGTTGATTTGACTCGTGTCAAAACGGTGTTCGATGTGTCTAAGGGTCACATGGTCAAATTTCTCTAAGTGTTTAGGTTAAGATACTATTTTTTTTTAAGGGTCAAGTGACGAGTCTCGGTCAACCACTAAGTCTCGGGTTGGGCCTAAAAATAGTTTGGTCTAAACGAACGTTTCTGGTAAAAATAATGATTTTCGTTTCGAAACTCAAATAATGCTCGTGTGAGATTAAACCTGGACTAAGTCTACTAAGTTGCCGAGACTGACCCGAATCCGC
Organism: Arbutus unedo; assembly: GCA_014822125.1. Classification (NCBI taxonomy): domain Eukaryota; kingdom Viridiplantae; phylum Streptophyta; class Magnoliopsida; order Ericales; family Ericaceae; genus Arbutus; species Arbutus unedo. The sequence continues at coordinate 6,626 of JABCMJ010000583.1, forward strand.
CCCGGATCAGGTTTGCCCTAACTGCTCAAACCGGGGCTGCCCAAAACTGTCCAAAACTGGGCAGTGTAAACTGCCCAAAAACTGCACCCAAGCAGCTGCTGTGTTTGACAGTTCATTACTCCCATTCCCGAGCCCTCCGAGCTTCGGGTTCAACATGCATGCGTACTAAAATGTGTCGTCTACAACTCCTAATGAGTATTTTTCATAGAAAAATTGTTGAATAAAAACTCCGAGTGATTAAGCAAGATATGTTACCGATAAAATTTGACAGTGTACATTTTGTCGTTCGAACAACCAAAATTTTGTATTTTTTAGCATAACAACCTCGGGTTTGAACTTGTATGAGTATTATGGTGTCTTAGCTACAACTCTTATAAAAAATCTTGACTTGAAACGAAATGAGATAAAAACAAAATATATTCAAACACAAGGTGTATAAAAAGAATGAATGTAAGTTAATACCTTCGATCACGTTTTGCTTCAGATGTGAGTATCTCGAGCACGCCCCAAGCTCGACCATGAACTGACCCGAGCCCTCTGTCTTCCTCCCTCCTTAGTTCATCCCTCACACACACACACACACACTCTCTCTCTCTTTCTCTCTAAAAAAAAGCTAGAGACTCTAAGTGTGAAAGTATTAGTGTGCTAGTGGAGTGTGTGTATATTTATAACAAAAATCTTGTGTGCATTGAAAAGTGTGCGTGTGGCTGCCGCGTAAGAAGCATGAGGGAAAAATGAGAGTTGCTTCCTAGCCTCACAATTGCATGCATCATCACAGGTTAGTCTAATTTGCATGCATTTGCATTGGTAAACAACATGCAATATATATCATGATGATGGAGAATGAAATAAGTAACTCTAGGGAAAAAAAGATGTGCATACTGGCTATTTCTAGCCGTGTGAAAAAAATATAGGTGGGACCCCCCAGTCCCACCTCAATTACTCGTTACAAATCTGCTCAATTTTAATCGCGAACGAACCTCGTAAATATTGACGTGCGCGTGCGCGCGCGCTCGTGTGTGTATATATATATATTAGTGCGACCAAAAAAATAATGCGAATTCGATAATCTCGAGTGTTCGGCTATAATTCCCACGTCTCTCGCTAGTTAAATTACATCATCACATTACAGATATTTTCGTTAAAATTTGAATTTAGACAAAAGAATCATTTTTTAACTCCTTAAAATTAATACTATAAACTTAAAATTTCAAAATTTTCAAAATAATTTAATTGATTAAAACGATCGGGGTTTCACACAATCTTATATCCAACCATGTCTTCAATTGTGAAACAATTGATTATTTTTCCATAGTGGGATGTGGGATGTGGTATGTATCGAATTTGTTTCCTTTATTTCTGAACCAGTAGATGATGTCGTCGGAATTTGTTCCGTCAACAATGCCTATAAACAATGAGTGTAGAGAAGAAGAGGTATAGAGTGGTCTTTCAAACAAAGAGCGTGATAGAATGGTCTTGGACAATTATCATAAATACTGAAATATGGCTTGTAAGGTACATTACAAAGACTCAGGTTCGCATAATGAGGTGGAATACATTAGTACAATCAAGCCTTGAAGTAATGAACAAAGATTATTCCTCGAATAGTTACAAAAAATAGTGGCAATGTTGCGTATACTCGTCAGGTGAGGCCTAGACACCTCTTTAACCAAACTAGAGATGACATTAAAAGCACTGAAAATAATCAATTCAATACACAACTGTATTATCTCATTCCTTATTACAACTGATCATAAATCGACAAGGAAAAAGAAACATAGAGCTTACAAACACATAGCCTACTCGCATTCTCAATTCCATCTTATGCAACATTGGTTGAGGATGGTGATACTCTAACAAAAGGAATCTAGACAAATTAGTCCAAAATGCGTTTTTTCTTTTACTTGCTTCAAAGATGCAATCACATTAGCTCGTCAATCATAGACCTTTAGACCTAGGAATTCGTCCAAAATTTTGTTCCAAGCTATCACATTCCGTATTTCTATTCCATTCTACCTGAATTCACATACATAAAGCATATATACAATCTATTTGCTGCGCCTTATTCAAACTCTCTGGCCACTGGACCGAAACCCAGTACCCCCACGGAGGGGGAATAAAGCAAAATAGTCTCCTTCGGCGGCGGACAATGCCTCTCCCTAAAAAAATTTATTTTCCTATTAAGCTAACTGTTCTGTCTCGGATAATCACACAACCTGTGGTCCACCGCTTCGGCAGGGCACGACTCAGTGGTCTGCCGGTGTCCAGACTCCACCACTGCCGCTAGACTTTGGCCTTCACAAACTGCGTACCATGTATTTGAGTGTGTGTAAATGGGTGTGCTTTATAACTTTTAATCCCACTAGAAAAAAACATAAAAGTCCAGAGAATTTTCAAACAATTTGGCTGTTTTTCCAAAGCAGCCGGCACTATTACAATAATCATCAAAGATGACAGTTAAAAATTGTCATTAAATATAAAAGATAACAGTTTTGCAACTGTCATCTATAGAGGTGACATTAAAAATTTTTAATTTTTTATGACAGTTTGCAACTGTCATATAAGTGTCATTAAAACGTATAAGATGACAGAGTATAATTATCATCCTTAACTATAAATATGACAGTTACAAAGCGTTATTAAAAATAATATTATTATCTATTCAATATGGTCAAAACATCATTATCTTTTCTTCTCAAGTTTCGAACTTCTGACCCTCCACCCAACAAACACCTTACGCACATCTTCTACTACTACATCAAACATAATATATATGAAATATTTACAATATCTAATATATGTATGTTGAACACCTTACGTGAGTTCTTTGTTTCAATGTCAGTTTTAATTAAAATTGACATTATAAAAGGGGATTATATAACAACTTTTTTATAAACTAACATCAATATTTATTCCAATTTTTTAATGATAAATTTGTTAAAACTGACATGTTATTTAAGCAATATTGTGGTAGTGATGATAGGATGTTGTAGTATTTGGTTTTTTAAATGACAAGTTTGTAAAAACTGACATCTTATTGAAGCACTATTATAATAGCGATGACAGTTTTTTTTATTATAAACTGACATCAATACTTGTTTCAAAATTTTCAATGATAATTTTGCAAAAATTGACATTTTATGAGAACCTTTTAAATGTTCCTTTTAATAAAACTGACATTATAAACAAATTATTTTGTTTCAATGTCAGTTTTAATCACAACTGACATTAAAAAGGTTTTCATAAATTTTTTACTATTTAGTTTCGATGTCACTATTATTTAAAAACGACATCATAGAAAGGATTGCTAACATTAGATGACAGTTTTATTTATAAACTAACATCAATAATTATTCTAAATTTTTTTAATGATATATTTTTAAAAACTGACATTTTAGTCAATTTAGTAGTGTCATCCTTATCAATTATTATAGTAATGTGGCCAACTTTTCAAAATAATACGTGCACAAAGGCTAGATTTAGAGTGTATATCAAAGTTATTAATTTCAAGCCCGTCTTGGGTTCTTTCAATGTCACCTTAGTAATTTAAATTGTTCATTTATCAAGAATATCGATCATGTCAAAAATCAATATCATGTGATATAATTTCGAAACGCATTTCTCTTAACATAATATCCTGCAGAATGAAAAAAAGGACATTATCAAGATTTTAAAAAAAAAGTAGTGCAATTTTGTCCCTGGTAGATGGTCTCGACTAATAGCAAGAAATGAAAAATTCAATTTATTAATAAGATGGACTATAAAAGTCCAAAACTAGCCATCAGATGCAAAATAAAATCAAAAAGTTCAAAAACAATTTTTTTTAAAATAAGTTTAGATACATATGTGTACAAAATCGATAGAGACTATATTTTAAAAAAAATTAATATATATCTAATAATTTTAAATACATTTATGCCTAAATATATATACAAGAAATGCGTTCCTAAATTTACACAAAAGAAAATTGGGGAGGAGAGGATAAAAAGCTCTTCAATGATTAGCGTCCTGTGAGTTGGGAAGGGCTCATACGAGTGTGGAAAGTTTATCACATGCTTCCCGAACGTGTGATATATGTACTTTGATTTGAACTACATACACTACGCCCTCACTGGCCCCACTCGTTTGTAAATTGCGATGATTCTGAATCTCATCGATTCCAGAAAACACGAACCAGAAAAGATTCATCAATCACAGCCATGATTTTCTCTGCAGATTTGGTAGATTGCGACACATATACCTAAACACACAAATTTTATATAAATATTTTTAAAATCATTAAATACACACAGCATTTCTTGTTTATTATTTATTGAGAATTATATATTTATTATTTATCATTTATTATTTATTGAGAGTTGTATGGACATCTAACGATTTCACAAGCATATGTAAAATCTGTATGTTTCAAGACTTACTGTTCGCTTATCTCAACACGAATCTTAAATCTCTGTGATTAAACACTAATTAAATCATACTGAAAAGTAAATGGAATCTTTTCAAAACTGGTCAAAATCGACGGCCGTGATCAAATTGCCGAGCGTTATATAAGGCTTAAGCCCTGCCATTCAGCAGCCTCTGCTCTTAATTTCTCGTAACAGCTGTCTCCTGAGACTCGCCAGAGGTCAGAGAGGAGTCGTCGAAAGAGAGCGAGAAAGAGGCGCACATACATAGATACATACGGAGAAAACAAGAATTTTGCTCGGAGAGAGAAGGCGCCATGTGCGGAATACTCGCGGTTTTTGGTTGTGTGGACAACTCTCAGGCCAAACGATCCAGAATCATCGAACTATCGCGAAGGTAAGATGTGTATTGTTCTTTCAAATTGCTTTCATTTTCCTTTCTTTTGGTGTCTAACTTATTTTATGTTGGATTTCATTTCCAATGTTTGAACCATGGCTAATGGTTTGACTATTTTTAATGACTTTTTGAGTCGGTCGAGTTCTCTTGAATCTGCATGATTTGGGAGCGAAAATTAGGCTATGAACGATTTTTTTGTGTAATGCAGCTTCTTAACGACTGTATTTACGAATAATGACAGATCAGTTTTATTGATATCCATTTGGTTCATTGGCTTGGCTTCGGAAGTGAAAAGGAGTAATATGGTTGTCATACCTGTTAGCTAGGAACCATTTTTTTAGACAGAAAACGAATGGGATTTTGACTCATTAAAATCGAGGACATGCATAGGCAATGAAAGAATGTGTAACAAACATGTTTCACTGGGGAAGATGAACCAGCAATTTTTTATTATTTTGATTAAATCCTGCAATAATGACGGTGATTTTTCCAAACCTGGCGTTGCCCCTGCCCATCCGCTCCTCGGTCCTGCGTGAATTGTCTTCAATTTTGATGAGCTAAGAAATTGAAACGTTAGAAATACAAGATAAGCTCAATTCAAATATTAGATAAGATATGTTGATGTGGATGCCTCTTGGATAATTTTTGGGTGGTAAATAATGCTTGTTGTATAACAAGATTCACGTGCTTATTCTGATTTCATGTTTTAGTTCTCTTGAAGTTAGTTGCCCTGTTGCTAAAACTTGCTTTTACTTTTGTTTCTTGTTCATTTTGCCTGTTGCTTGAATTGTGGAGTTCAAGACGGGTTTATGGACTTCCCCTTTGCAGTTAACAATGTCATTGAGGGCAATATCTGAAAAGTTAATTTATTAAGAGTGTTGGTGGCAAAAGGGACTGAGTGAAACAAATTATATTGACAAGGCTGGATAATATGTCGAGTGCAGTGCTTTCTGATGATATGAAGTGGGGTAGTTGGAGTTTCAAAGCATGACTTCTGATGTGCTGTAACTGCTGTTGATCTTGTTTATTTAAAAATGTGCAAGTATCTTTTCTTTATGATGTGGATGTGCTATAACTGCTATATTTGGTATAACTTTTCAATTGGATGTGTTATTTACCATGCTTGGAAATTTGGATATGTAGATTGCGTCATAGAGGTCCTGATTGGAGTGGCTTGCATTGTCATAATGACTGTTACCTTGCTCATCAACGATTAGCTATTGTGGATCCTGCTTCTGGAGATCAGCCTCTTTACAACGAGGACAAGACAGTTGTCGTCACAGTAAGTTTATGTCATTTACCACGTTCTCATCATCATTTTGGGTTTACAGAAGTAGTTCTTGATATGCATTTGTGACATTGGACTTGGAGGATATAATCTAATCATTTTGCGTAGTTTTCTTTACCATTGTCATACTGGTCACATTGTTTGTTTCTAGAGTATTGCATAGAGGTCACACATGGTCACATGCTTCTGAAATGACTCTGTTTGGTGCCTATTTTGAAGGTTAGAATTGTTTCAATGGCGAGAGGTTTTATTTTTAAGAGCTGATTTTGTCTCAGAAGACAATTTTTTTGCTTCTATGATTTTGTTTTATTGGTTTATGGTGTTTGACTGGATATAATGTGTGTAATGTGCAAGTCAGTGTGACTTAACTGGGCCTGTTTGAAAGAAAGCTAGTAGCCCCAGCTCATACCCTAGTGACGAAATTTAAGTCAGTCTGACTTGACTGGGCTTGTTTCATGAAGCCGAAATCTAACTGCTGGAGTTTTTTTAGTAGTATAATTTTTTGAAATTTAGATACAATCTTCATAAAAAAAAATTCAAGTAGATTTCAAACTTGAACTTATAAGATCAAAATGTTGGTTGAGTGTAAGACTAAAAACCTCACTGGGGGCATAAAATTACGATCAGTGATTATACTCTGGGAGATTTCGCTCTGTCAAAGTTGTCCTTTGTGAATTTTGCTTTGCTATATCAAGCTGCTAAATGTGGGATGGGGAACAAGTTTTATGTCTTACAAAACTTTCTGCAGAAAGTTGTTTATATTATGTTTCCTCTTCTCTTCTCTTTCAATTTTTTCTCGCGTTGCAGTTTCAGCTTTTTCTACCAATCTGTAGTCCACTCAATGATTATTAGTGTATCATTAAGTAACATAGAAATCCTGTTTTCGTTGCCATTTGCCTAGTCCACTGTATGGCTTTATCAACTCAGTCCTCATCATCATGCTTGATATCTGGTGCTTCTGGTTTTAGGTTAATGGGGAGATTTATAACCATAAACAGTTGAGAGAAAACCTGAAGTCTCATCAGTTCCGAACTGGAAGTGACTGTGAAGTGATTGCCCACCTTGTAAGTTCTTGATGAAATGTTGAGATAGAAGATCACTTGCTTATTCTATATTTTCTTGATAAGAACTTTGGTGTTTAGTGCTTTTCTTATATATCTGAAAAGAAGTCTACTTCCCTGATAGCCGAAATAGGGTAGTTGGTTATTCTATTTCAGTTACCCCCCAAAAAGGACTTTTCACTTTCATGATTGAATTGTTCTCTTTCTTCTCATTTGTTCCTTTGATTTGGTCACTTGTCCTCGTCAGTATGAAGAACATGGAGAAGAATTTGTGGACATGTTGGATGGAATGTTCTCCTTTGTCCTCCTTGACACCCATGACAAAAGTTTCATTGCTGCTCGGGATGCCATCGGCATTACGCCACTCTACATGGGCTGGGGTCTCGATGGTATGCAAGTCTATTTCGTCCATTTTATGTTTTCACTGCGTCTTTAAGTTAAATCTTGTCTTTGTATATGCAATTTGCTTTTGTATAATGCGGTATCGATACTTTGCTCATTTTTGTGTAATCAAGTTGAGCTCATAATCTGGTGAGTATTTGCTTGACATGAGTTGTTTCGTTCCTTTTTTTTTTTTTTCAATTTGCTTGGGTTGGTAATATTGACCTGGACTGTGACTTGATTTAAGTTTGGTGTCAATTACTACTGTGTAAAGGATAAAAGTTCATAACTGTAAATTGCATTGTCAACTGTTGAGTCGAATTTCATGTTGTAGTTTGTCATATGATTTTTGTTTTGTCTATACAACCACTGAGCAAGGGCTACTTTTTTGCAGGTTCTGTTTGGTTTGCTTCAGAAATGAAGGCGCTAAGTGATGATTGTGAAAGATTCATGTCCTTCCCTCCCGGTCACATATACTCTAGCAAACAGGGTATGCACATGTTGACGCATTGTGATTGAAGTATTTCTGCATCTAAAATTAAATTGTATAGGCTATCCTAGGTGATTAACTCATCAGTTCAGCACCCGATCCCATAGTCTCTTAGCAATTAGTGATCTGTATAGAAATCTTGTGATGTCTTTAGTCTTTATCCTTCTTGGGTTGAAAGAAGTCTAATGCCTCTTCCAAATAAATGTAACTCCATATTATTGGTTTTCAAACAAACTTGTGATCACATTAAACTTCCCAGTAGCAGTATTTTGTTTGTCGAAGCAACTATCCTTCAAGGATAAAGGACCTAGAAGACAATAGCCATTGTCTAATGGTGATTGTGTGTTACTTGAAGAACTGAGAGGGTTTTCTAGATTGCACTATCTTTTTATGTTACCGTGTTCTAGAATTTGCAAGTTCGCTCTATTAACTGTTCTATTGTTCTGATGTTGCAAGCGATGCCAAATAGTTAATTTTCTTAATGCGACATTTCAGGAGGGCTCAGAAGGTGGTATAACCCACCGTGGTTCTCGGAACACATACCTTCCTCTCCATACGATCCCCTAGTCTTACGTGAGGCCTTTGAGAAGGTTTGCCTCCGATTTCCTCACTCTCTTCAATAATTTTGCTGCTATTTTGTTAATGTAATGGCTTTGATTTGTCATGGAATAAGGAAGAAAGAAAGCACGGTGATGGCTGAGAAAATCAAATATTGTACATTTTCTTGTTGCTGATCATGATGTTCAACTACCTATAGCTGATTTCACTCGTTCGAAGTCAAGTGATGGCACGATTAAGGATTGTTATACGCAATATCAATTCTTTGTCATCTTGTATCAAGTGAATTCCAGGTTGAGATTTAGGAAGGCCATAATAGTTCTTCTCCAAAAAAGTTGTTTCCCTATTGTCGTATTATAAGAGCAAGATGTAACTTATGAGTCACAGTCTAGGAAGTTCATTTAGAAATGACATGCACCTGAAAAGGGGAGCTGCTCAAATGCTGTTGCAAGTTGAATCACTATTGGGTTTGTGTATGATAATGTCTCTGACTCTGTCTACCTACTTGTATGGTTATATTGTTTAATTCAGACTAGAAAAAGGCATTTTCATTGTTTTGTGGCCTCTTCTAAAGCAGAATTGAGTTTTAACAGACTAGAGGAAAAGTAGTTTCAAGTAAGACAGAACTTGTTGAATGAGATTTTCCAAGATTGCTTTAGACATGGCACTGACTTGGGAATTTCAATATGTAACTGTGGGTTTTATGAATGTTTGCTAGATTTCAAGAATCTGCAGGATCTGTAATTAAGAGGTTCATAGAGAAATGTATGGGAAAGAAAAGTTAATGACTTTTGACAGGGAAAATAACTTCCAAAAATTTTCCTTGTGTTTTTTTAGTCAGTCGTATGGTCCATTTACTAGTCCTAGTGTTATAAATGACTACGGGTGTCAAATAGTTGAGTTTGGACAGGTTTTAAATGGTTTAGGTCTTTAAGGGGTTATAAACCGTTTACAACCCAATTAGCTAAATAACTGTTACTCATACGGCCATACCCAACCCAGTCTACTTGTTTAGAGTGAAATCCAACCCGCGCATTATTCCAATTATATATTCATATTGTTTATTACACACCAAACGTGTTTATGCATGGAAAAGGTGGTGTGTTATTGGTGAATTTTGGTGACATTATTAAATTTTGGAGTGCCATTTTCAATTTGGTGTGGTAATAGTAATTGTGCTGTAGTTGGTGGTGTGAATGAATAACTTATTGGGTAATACAGATTGGCCTGTTTGACCTATTTAACCTACCCAATTAGGCCAGTAGCAGTCTGTAGTACAAATGGATAACTTATTGGGTAGTACAGGTTGGCCCATTTGACCTATTTAACCCACCCAATTAGGTCTCATTTGAGATGAGTCTAATTGTGTGAAGACCCATTATGACTCATCTCATAAGTGGGTTGGGTTTCAGACTTTCAGTCAATTTAGAGTAGGTGGATTGGGATGGGTTCATGGGTTTGGGTCAACATTGACACCCCTAAAAAAAGGTGCAACTGGAGAAAACTTTAGCTATTTATTTTTTGAGATACACGTACGCATTATATGGTGCAACTTTTCCCCCCTTGAATTGAGTTTATTAATCTGGAATTTTTTTTTGGTATTATTTCCTCAATTGCATTCTTTTGTGACTATTATAGTTTGTGATAGCTAGGACTTTGGAAGAAGGAAAAAGGAAAAAAAAAATCTCATTTCTTGCACCCTGTATTACATATTAAGTTTTGTAGGAGGTTGTGGAAGGGGCCTTGGGAAATTAAACAAGGTTAGTTTTATGTTTTAGATAACTAACTCTTATGTCACTAACTTTAGAAAGTAAATACTCAATCCATCCTTTATGCTATTCCTCTATTCCATTTTGAGAGGTCGCAAAATATTTGTCCTCTTTGAGAAGTCAAAGAAAAAAGTATTTAAATTTCCAAAGGCTAACCCTAAATGATTGGAAATATTCTTAAAAGTGATAATTGATACATTATGGAAAATCAAAGTACTTTCTATGGAGAATGTCCCCTAAGAAAGTTGGATCCCAAAAGGGACCAACATTAAGGGATGGAGGAGGTAGAAAACTTGTACATTTAACTACCTTGTGTTTCATGAATAATTGTTGCTGTAGGTAAGATGGTCTGATGTGTTGCACATTCCCTTGTTTACTGCGACTCTGTTTATGTGGTGCAATTTCTGTCCCGTTTTGCGTACTACAATGATCATTGTGATAAGCAGAAGAGTAGACACTGCAGATTCACTCTTTTTTCGTATCTATGACCCGCCCTTTGTTTGTTTTCCCATCATATGAAAAACCTTTCCGAAATTTAAGCTAGTATACTTGTTGGCATCCACTATGGCTGATGATTGACTGTATTATTTTAGTTGACGATTTCAGTTTTTCCTAAGATGTTTCCTATTTCTGTGCAGGCAGTAATCAAGAGACTTATGACAGACGTTCCATTTGGTGTACTTCTGTCCGGGGGTCTTGACTCATCACTTGTAGCTGCTGTGGCTGCCCGCCATTTGGTTGACTCAGTAGCTGCTTGCCAGTGGGGATCACAGTTACATACGTTTTGCATTGGTTTGGAGGTCATAATACTTTTCTGATGTCAAAAAGTTATGACTTGTAGTTTTCACCATACATGTCTTATTTATCATGAATAAGTGTTTGGTTCATTCTAACTGTCCTATCTACAATCTCTGTTACATATCTTCTGTATTGGTGTCATGACTTCTATTTGGTTTCTTATTTGCTTATGCTTCTCTTTTATTTCCAATTTTCTTGGCCTGTATATCTTAAGTCAAGAGTACCTTATAGCTGTATGTAATTTCCGGTGAATTCAATGCTAACCCAGTGATCGCCTTAAAAACGAATCCTTGAAACAATGTCAAATGCTATAAAACATACGCAAGGCTTTCTTAAGACCAAATGGTTATAGGAGAGATGGTGGAATGCGATCTGATTGGTGGTTTGAAAACCAAGATGTCATGGGTTCGAGTTGTGTGAGCGTAACTGGGAGGGAGGGATTGTCAGCATACAAAATGTTGTTCCCTGTGACTGCTCTAATACAAACACATTGGTGCACTGTTGAATGCCATAATAGACACAAGTGAAGTCCCTCCTACTGCCAATTGCTTTTTAGGGGAGATGGTGAACTCGGCCCGGCAAGTTGTAGGATAGCTTGATATGCATCGTCGGGCCTATTATCTATACCTCAAGTGTTTCAAGGCAATTGGTGATCTAACGTTTGCACTCCTGCTCCGTTTACATTCTTCTTCTGTAGTGTTGCTTTTTCGTACGTATAGATCGTAGTATCATACACCTCCACATGCAAGACGAGATCACACTCGGAGAGGGGTTTGGATAGCTTGATATACATTGTTGGACATGTATCCTAATAGCTTAAGCTTTCGGGTTAATTGGCGACTTAATATTGCACAAGATAACAGCTTAGCTTGGTTCAGGTCTCTCCGTTTGCACTGCAAGTGAGGCATCTCCATTGGTAGCTTGACTTCGATTGTTGGGCTCTTGTCCTAGCAGCTTAAGCTTTTGGGACAATTGGTGATATGATACTTTTCCATTGGCACAATGTATTCCATTTTCTTTCTAGGTCCATCATTTCTTTTCTTTTCTTAATTATATGGACGCTCATTTAACGTTGCATCATGGAATGTATAGCGATTTGGTGAATTCGTATCTCTCTTCAATCTCGTTTCCTAATGGATACAAGGCTACTCTTGAGACCGTCAATTCCTGCAATACCAACTTTTTTACCTGATACAGGTTACTTTGGTATTATTCTTGCCACGGACTTGTGACCTTATGATTAAAAAATGATATGTTGGGGAGGATACCAGTCACTTGTCTGTAAATTACTTATTAGTTGCCTAGGTACTTCAATATTTCATAAGATTTTTTGGCGAATAAATGGAATAGTACTACAGATATACCCAAGGATGTGCTGAACGGATTTTTTTTGTTAAAAAAAGTGTGCTGAATGGATGGTACTAATTGGAAATACGGACTTAAAGTAGAAAATCTTGCTGGTTCAGTAGTTCAATTTTCTTAGGTATCAATTTGGCTGCTACTAATTTCAATTGGTGAAACCTAGCAGAGATGTTACTCCGGTCATCAGGCATGATGGTCCCAATTTTCTTCATTTAAGCCGGTGCAGGGACTTAATGTTGTGTTTTGTTTGTAACATCTGACATTTCAATCTGCATGACATGGAATATTTTCCATTGGCGTGGGGAAGGTTTTAAAAAGGCAGAGAGAGCTACTTATTTTCTTTCCTTTGGAAGAACGTAGTTTGGGTGAATTTTTCTAAAGATTTACTAATTTTTTGTATTCATTCAAAGATTTCAAATGGTACATGTACTGCCATGAGATCTTTTCGGTGTTTGTCTCCTATATTTCTGTTGTTCTAGACTTTGTTATTAGATGTGTCGATGTTGATGTTTATGTCTTCTCTCTCTCTCTCTCTCTATACAGTGCTGCTACTTGCATGTAAACTCCAAAATTTAAGGTAGAAACCAAGTTTTTTTTCTTTCTGCTTTTTGGCTTATGCCTTCCTGGCTCCTGTGTGCAATAAGTTGCTGTGTTCGACATTGCTAGTAATGCTAACTTGCAGAGGTAGTCATTATGCACCACTGGGTGCACCTCCTATATTCTGAATTTTTGTGGAATTTCTTGTTCTGGGTAACCTCATGGAAAACTTTCAAATTTTCTTATACTTTCTGCCTTTGGTTATCAGGGTTCTCCAGATCTGAAAGCTGCCAAAGAAGTAGCGGATTACCTTGGTACTCGCCACCATGAATTTTATTTTACTGTTCAGGTACGATTTCAAACATTCAATTAACAGAAGAAAATGCACCCATTGCGTATATCTGCTGTAGTGTCGTTACTCTGGATTTTCAGTTCATTTTCTTTGCTATAACAGGAAGGCATCGATGCACTTGAGGAAGTCATCTATCACATTGAAACATATGATGTGACAACAATTAGAGCCAGTACTCCAATGTTTCTTATGTCTCGAAAAATCAAATCCTTGGGAGTAAAAATGGTTCTTTCTGGAGAAGGTTCAGATGAAATTTTTGGTGGTTACTTGTATTTCCACAAGGCACCTAACAAGGAAGAACTCCACCGGGAAACATGTCGGAAGGTATTGCTCAAGCAGTTTCTTATTCCTTATTGCATTATAAGTGGAAGTAGTTATATAGTGCATTATAAACTAGTTCACTATGTGTAGTCCCGCACCAGTTCTGATAAATCCTTGATGTTTTAACAGATTAAAGCTCTTCATCTGTATGACTGCCTTAGGGCCAATAAATCAACTTCAGCATGGGGTGTGGAGGCTCGTGTGCCTTTTTTAGATAAAGAATTCATCAACCTAGCAATGAGCATTGATCCACAGTGGAAGATGGTAAACTACGGGGCTGCTGAATTTTGGTTTACACTATTTTTCCCAGTTTGAACTGCAGAGTAGTTTGAGCTGCTGCGTACCGTAGTAAACAAAAGGTTACCAAAATTTTCCCGTCATTGTACACAGAAGATATTCCAAATAAGTGGAAACTATATTAGAGGATCTACACTTGACATAGAGAACTTATATGTGTCACCATGGTCTTGACTTTTGTTGCATGCTTTCATTTCCATGCCTCCCTTCTCAATCAGCCTTGCCATGTCAACCTACAAGTTACATAACTTCAGGATGCGAATTTTGTAGTTTTCAAATGATGGGGATTATACATCTCTTTATTGATCACTGGTTATTACACGAAGTTAGTGCTAGATGCTTGGTCAATTTTCTTCTTGTTTATTTATGAGTTTTAAAATTTTGTACCCTTAGGGCCTGTTTGTTTGCTCAGGTTTGAGCATCAGAGTGGAATAAAAAGGGGACCACATATATTTGTTTGAAACTTTTGCGCTCAGGTGTGAAATCCTACAAAGCAATGGGATATGTAACTCCTTGGGAAATGTCGTATCGTTAATCCCACCCCTTTTAGTCCGATGGGATTATATCTACTATGGGATGAGATATCCCTTCATTACTAGTCCAGTCAAACAGCCAAGACCTTAGCGTCTCCCAGTTTCTATTGTAATTTCTTCGCCTTCAACAAGGTTTCATGGAATCTTCCAAAAGTTTCCGGTACCCAAGTCCCACTTGGAAACGTCTCAGAAATCCTGTCTGGATGTGAGTGTTCGAATGTGCTTGGATATAGATAATGGAAGGTCCAACACTTGGACACACACCAACACCCATACTTGAGTCCATGTACAAAGCCCGTCTATCAGAAAAAACACTAGATGATCAATGTATGTGTGCACTTGTGCAATTATCAAGTTGAAATTGTTCGCTGATATACATACCTTGTATTTATTTCATCTACTAATTACAGATTAGGCCTGATCTTGGAAGGATTGAGAAGTGGGTTTTACGTAATGCATTTGATGATGAGCAGAAGCCATATCTACCTAAGGTTTGTGACATTCCTATCTTATGTACAGGTTTAAGCATTCTACTTCTCAAAATTAGTTCGGTCTAAGATTAGTGTATTTTCAATCCTTAATCATTTACCCTGGATGGCATTCTCAAGGGGAGATTTTTTATTTTCAGTCCACTTTTCTTAGTTGTTGAAAAGTCTCTATTTTTGGTCTAGCACATTTTGTACAGGCAGAAGGAACAGTTCAGCGATGGAGTGGGTTACAGTTGGATTGACGGCTTAAAGGATCATGCAAACCAACAAGTACAACATTTTCTTCGCTTGTGCAAATATGAAACCTTGTTGTTGACTCATCTTCCACCCTTCTGGAATTACAGATCTAACAATTTTTGGTTGAGGGTGGTAAACTTTTCTTGGGAATTCATTATTAACTTGTATATTCTTATTCTCTGTTTGTAACTGGGCAGGTGACAGATTCAATGTTGTCGAATGCGAGTTTTATATACCCTGAAAATACCCCTACCACGAAGGAGGCTTATTATTACAGGACCATTTTTGAGAGGTTCTTTCCAAAGGTGGGACTTAAATAAACTTTCCTTTCCTTTTCTTTTTTCTTTCTTTTGGTATGTTGGAGAATGGTACATATGTGGGCTTATCTTGCTTTTAAGGCTACGGTTTTTGCTCTCAGAGATGTAAGTTATCTGTCTGTCACGCAGCTAAAGTATTCGCCAACATGATATTAATCATCTTTAAATAGGTTATATGGAAACTAATGGAAAACATTTATGTGATTTGTTATTCTTTTCTTACACTGGTTGGAAGGGAATCGAGAACTGGAAGCTGCAACCAGTAGTAGTAAGATTCAGACTCAGCCATAACACTTAATAAGAGTGCTGTATCCGCCAGGCCAACTCTTGTCTTGAAAACCTTTATCTTACTTTGGGTGGTGTTAAAGAGTGTTATTCTATTTCTTGTTTCCATTTTTTTTAATAGGACACTCAGAAACTCTTGTTTTTCTTTTTCTTATTTTTCTTATTTCGCGTTTGTTAAACGAATTTGCTATTTTTAACAGAATCCTGCAAGGTCAACAGTTCCAGGGGGTCCCAGCATAGCATGCAGTACTGCAAAAGCAGTGGAATGGGATGCAGCCTGGTCCAAAAACCTCGACCCATCCGGCCGTGCTGCTCTTGGTGTTCACGACGCTGCTTATGAGGAAGCAGTAGAGGCCAAGAACGTAACTGTGACGAATGGACCCCAGCAGAAAATACAAGCCAATATCGTAGAGAAGACTGCAACAGTAGCCTGATTATAGATTCTACTGCAATCTTGTTCCTCAATCATCTCCAAAGCTCATTTTCCACAAGTGAAAGGTATGTTATTTTAACAGAAATTGGTGGAAATGTTTTTCAAGTTACATATGATGTTTGGAGTGGTTTATTCATCCCAAACTCATGCAGATCCGCAGCAAAGAGTTAGGGGATGAAGTTTTGAAATCCACAACTGGAGTAGGTGTCAGAGACGTTTGCTTGTAGCTAAATAATGATCCCTGGCTGTTATTTGTTTTTCTTTGTGGATTTATTTTCCAAGGCAATGTAAAAGTGTTTTTCTTGTGGTAGTAATCCTTAATGATTAAATTTTCAAAACTACCTGGAAATTAACGTTAATCTATCGTTCTGTCTGATTGTAAACAAGTATCTTGTTTTTGAGGATGGATAACCTTTTATGCTAATTTCCCATGTGACCTTCATTCCCTAATGCTCGATTCGTCTTAAGAGGCCAAATAGTAGCCAGAGTTTAATCTCGTTCTGCTTTTATGGTTGTTTATATTGAAGGTTGTGAATTGTGGGTATTCACTTAACATCTGTGCTTATAAAAGGGAGCAAAAAGATGACACGCTCACACAGAGAGAGAGAGAGAGTGCATGTCTTGTTGATGATATATAGTTAGATGAATCAGTTAGGCAGCTCCCATTTCATCAGGTGATGTTAGCATTTGGAAGTTGTCAATTGATGCTGATTCAGGTTCTCTCTGATGTTAGCAATCTACTGTTGATAAAGCATGCAGAAACTTCAACAGTTTGAGCTTTTTGGTTCTCCAAAATGGGATTGACATGAAGCCCTACTTAACCGGATGAAAATTCTGAATAGAGGTATGAGAGAAGTAGTCTTTCTCTCACCTATCGTGCAGAGAGTTGAAGCGAGCTAACCGAATTTGCATTGCGGTACTTGGATCAGATAACACAGGTATTCCTCTACAGGAGAGAGTGAAACTTTGAATAGCTAGCACTCCGAGCATAGATGGCTTTTAGGACAATAATCTGGATCACATTTAAGCTCCATTTCGATACCTGTAATTCTAAATAACCCCAAGAACCACTGCATATTTTTTTTCAAATTTGACAGCACCAAATTCATTTAAAGGCTTATGTGATAAATTTACATTTCTAAACTTGACATTAAGAAATCTCCCTCCAAAAAAAATTAATTTTTTTTTTGAACTCCTATATTTAAAGTCTAAACATGTGGCACATCATGCCAAATTTAAAGCAAAATAGTGAATTTCAAATTCACGTTGAATTTGACTGCGTATTTAAAGTCAAGATTGAATCAACACCTCATATCATTTATTATTATTAAAGTGTCACGAAAAATTTAACTTCCCCATTACAGATGCCCTAAGAATTTCAGTACTAAGAGAAGCTCCTAGTAATACAATACCTGAGGTAGTCCATGTCAATGATTAGATTAGTTTAGGAATCTTATTTAGTGAACATTATTTCAAAACATATTCAGAATCAACGTTTCTCTATTTTTAATGGATTGAGTCAGGAATTCGAAACTATAATTGGAAATCAAATTTGTTTTTAATTTTAAAATGTGACCTCATTGAATATTACCATGAAAACCATATTCATATTTCAGTCTGTTTGAAACTTAATAATCAAGAATCACATTTCTATTCTCCTCCAGAATCGTACTATCCAAGCTAAGCCTTCAAAATAAAGAGATTCAACACAAATTACCCAACCACAACTACGTCGAATTGAACCCAACGACTTGACACTTTACTTAACCCTACTTAACTTTACTTGCGTTCTTTGCTCTTATTCCTGATCTTCAACCACCCTTAGGAGCATTACTCAAAGAAAAAAAAGGAATTCCATGCTTTGATTTCCTTATCTCTTGAATGAAAAAAGTTGATTCGGAAATCTCGTAAAGAGGCAGGTGAAAGGTTGTTGGGAAAAGTTCTCAATAAACTATTTCTACTGATGAAATGGTTGTTGCACCGATTGTGCACTGTACTAGCTAATCCAAGAATGTACTGCTGGATGGAGACTAGGATGCTCCCCTTGCGTCTAAAACAAACCGGATCTACAAGTTTCACAATTGGAAAGGATTATGGATTTCCAATCGGAAGGTATGCTGCGGAGCAATATCAAAGACATGAAAACTCTGCAAATGTTACCATTAGCAGCTTAGACTCAAAAGTAATAGCCCTGCTCCATGTCACTTCACCCAAACACTTACAATCAAAGGGTATTCACAACACCCATTTCAAAAGGAAATATCAGCTGCCAACCTCCTCTTTGGTTTTCTGTTAATAGTTCGGACACCAAGCAAACCAAAAGAGGAAACACCTATTTGCTCTGGATTTATGGCCCAGGCCGAGAAAACCATTGTTCAACTATTTGACAACTTCAAAAATCCAAAGCATGTACCTCGATACAATTTTAAGGCCAGTTAATTATGGGTAATGCTAGAAACACGTACACTCCGGACAGATGTGTCTGGAGCCGTTGGATGCACGCGGAGCCCTTAATAATTTGAGGACCCCACGTGCATCCAATGGCTTTGAACACGTCTATGTCCGGATGTGTCCAAAGCGTATGTGTTCCTAGACTTTTTGGTTAATTATTGCATACAGAAGAAAAGGGCAGACGGATTCAGCCTGTTAACCAAATAAGAACAAGCAGCAGTACACGGGGAAGTTACGAAAATTAAGCAATTGCAAGATTAATTACTAAAAAATCAGAGAAAGTCGCGCAAAATTCAAACGTTACTGGGTGGAAATGTTATATAACTGCTCACACAGTCACCTCATGCACAAAACTGGCCCAGGACAATTACAAAACTATATACAAAGAGAGCAGGTCGCATTCCGTACAAGGTACCATGTATGTCTTGATATATACATTTACTCTTACACCTGCTGTTGTTATCTGGGTGAGCGAACAACTTGAGGAATGCCTGACGAGTGCGCACTGAACCACCCTGATCCGTATGGAGATGATTCATGACACCAAAAAAGCATGCTTTGCTACATGCAAGAAGATCATTTACCACCGAGAAATTCCAGGTGTGTCTGCCCGCAACAGAGAGACCATCTCTTCATACTTTGAAGCATATACAAAGCCCCACAACTGCACCGCCCCAAAATAAGGTCAATACTATCTTCTCTTCGGTTCTATCTAACACTAAGTTATAAAGGGAACATCTTGGTGTGAACGTAAAATGAATCCGTAGTCATGCTATTTTTTATGTCAAATTTTCCTACATAACTGCTTCATCTATTTCCAACTCCCTCAATTGCTTCACATTTTTCTCCCACTTTACCATTTCCATCCGTTCCTCATCTCCTATTAAATGCTTCATTCCATTTATGTACGTTAAGCGCATGCATCTTACTTGTGTTGATGATGCTAAGTGAAAGAGAGAGAAAGGAGTGGGGGAAGAAAAATAGCACTAGATTGGAAACAACCTCAATTTCCTTCACTTCAAAATCTTCGGTGTGTGCCAAACAAGAGTTCCCATATGTATCTGAGGCTGAACTCGATCCATTTAACCTTGCAAAGCAAAACCAATGTAGCTGTCAGTTTACAAATTCTCCAGGTTTGATTGGCAAAAAAGCAAGAGTGCAAGAAGTCAGAAACCCTTCATAAGTAAAGAAAGAAAGAAAGCAACAACATATATAAAGAGGGAGTAGAAATCTCACAGATCACCATCCAAATAAAGTGCGAAGTGACCTCCCCCACCCAACGCTAGAAATTCAGTGGAGCACAAAGTGTAATAGCGGTTCATACCTGCTTATATGTAGCTGTCAGTTTATAAATTCACCAAAAACCACAAGAAATTTGGTGGACTAGTAATAGTCTGTGCCACTTTGTCCAATTCTAGTTCAACTTGATAGATGGTTACAAGAAACACATTTCACTTAACAACTCTCAAAACAGATTACGGACAGAATTCAAAGGTTTCAATTTGAGCCTCTTGCAAATTCATGGTGCAAATGCATACACAAGCTCTCACTCATTAAAATCTGATCCAGGAAGGTCTGAAATAGAACTGGGAAGGAAGACAACATTCATGCGAGACTAAGGTTTAGAAACAAGATTAAGCTGCCTGAAATAGCCTGTAAAAACGGATACCAGAATGCACAGGCAATCAAGTTATCAACAGCAGAAAACTACAATTAGTACAAGATATGTGGGTATCACATGGAACCCACAAGAAGCTCGTGTGTTTGTTCCTATATTCAATTAAAACTGATTAGGAAGTACAGGGACCAGTTTTCCAATTGAAATTGCAGGGACCAAACCAAAATTTGCCCTAAAATTCAGGGTAAAGAACATATAATTAGCCTTTTACAATAACATACTTTCCCACAAGAATTCATTGACAAGTATCGCTCCCTTAAGAGATAAGTGAAGCAAGTATAGTGTAAGAATGCCATTCCTCAAATCAGTATTTGAATCTAAGGAAACCATTTAGAAAAGAAAAAGAAACAGAAGCAAAAGAAAGATTACTCAGTGCTTCTAAAAGCAGCTAAAATGCATAAAGAGGAATTGCCTGAAATGCACAGGTGGCATGCCTCTTACCTGTGGGTCGAAATATTACTGGATGTCCAGATGTATTTGTAAAAACAAACGAATTATTTGTTCCCTGCTCCCAATTTATTGCTGAGTCAGAAAATAAGGTGACAAAATACTTGCTCAAACAATTAAAAAGAAGTGTTGTTCAGAAGAACCTGATATTTTCTCTTGTTTGTTGCTCTCAAGGGTGCCTCAACTAAGCCACCAAACACTGCACCTTTACGGTCACCAACAACCTGAAAAATCAAACACAGTCAATACAAAGTAAAGAGAACTCATCAAAAGAAAAACTTGAACATCCACACACCAGGGGGTTAGAAAGTCCAACAGTATCCTATCAAAAAATTAAGAGGAAAAAATTTAGAAGTATGTTACCAGGCAAAAACTTATGTGAAATATCTTAGGACAACAAAACATCATGTCCCAGCAGCGTGTTTGGCCGAGTTATGTGCAAAAAAGAGGGATTATCGTTTTGGAACAAATATGGAAATTGGCACAGATTGCTGCTCATTCACTATTTACATTTTCATTTTGTGACATCCATGGTTGGAAATTCCACCTAGTCAAGAGTGCACGTTATTTAGGAACGGTATAATGGGATATTCCAAAAGCAAGTTCAGAAACAAAATTAGTAATGGACTTGAAAGAAAACCAAAAATACATGTAAATGCAAACAATTGAGTTATTGTTATCCTTACTAAATTTAAATGTCCTTCCAAATTTTATAAGAATGTATAGGATACTTGCAAATGATTCACAGATAATTGTATGGCAATTAAGAATTCTAACTATCTTTTCTCAATGAAGTATAAATATATTCGGAAAACTCTGGCACCATTTGACAATTTTTCCCAATGGTATAAAGAGTTGAAAGAAATAGTCTGTAGAAATATTAGACAGCAACACATTTTGTCCATTCTAGTAGCTCAGTTTCACCAAAAACAAAGGCTTTCCTCTGTCCATGGGGTTGCTTTCAAGCAAACAGTGTTCCATCACTACCTTACACTGGAAAAGTAAAACACAACACCTCCCTCCCTCCCTCTTGTGTGTTGTGTTCGTGATTTATTTGTTGTTGCCAAAATGTGGTTGCAACCAATCAAGTCAAATTGACACTGAGAAAAATTTGAGAGCATATGGGAACAATCATTAATTTCCACAACTATCCGAAAATAGCTTACCAGCAAACTAAGACCAGGACAAAGCATGCTTCTCCTGTACAGCGTAGCAAGTGAAATGCCGTGCCTCCATGTACTGCAGAGGCAATTAAATGACATCAAATGAGGAGGCAAACTGTTAAAAACTACCAAACAAATACCAGAAGAAACTTTGGTTTCTGGGAAGGATTAACATTTCAGTTAACAAATAGAATCCTTGCTCCTACGATTATACCTGTAAAGTAAAACCCAATTCCTCCCCTGAACAAGTACCGGAAGTGCATGACGAAGAGTATTCCGTGTTTTCTCAGTAAGAAGCAATGACGGCTCAGAAATTTCTGGAAGATTGTCCAAATCCAAAGATTCATTCAAAGTTTGCATAGGTGTACCCTCATCTTGAACAACTCTTGAATTGTTTCCTCCACTGATTGTCATGTCAGAATTGCCCTTGTAACCTGTGGCTTGATTACGATACCCACCCAATCTTGCAGCCTGATAAAGAGCTCTACTAACAGATTGTTTACCCTTTGAAAATAAACTTCTCTTTCCAGTACTTTCTTTCGTTGTTATTGAGTCAGATGCTGGTTCATCAGTCCCCTTTTGATACTCTTTTGGCCCATCAAGTTTGGAATTATTTCCAGATTCGGAAGACGACAGTAGGGAATAAAGAAATGCAGTAAAAGAAGAAGTATCAGGCACGTCAACTGAATCCAAAGAACCCTCTTCGGCAATAGACTCCGGTTGACTTGTTTTCGGCTCAGTCTCATCCTCCTAATAAAACCATATATCAAATATTTACCACTGATACACCAACTAAATGCATTGTTATTTAGTAATTAACACATGTTAAAAACATAGCACGTCCATCAGTCCATGTGATTGAGGGCTTAATATGTCTATTTTAAAATGCAATGACAACTTCATGGTGTATCCTATGGAAGTTTCAAGTAAACAGAAAATGCTTCCATTTCATCTTAAAATTAAACTAAATGGTGGCATGCTTGCCGTGCTTGTGATATTTAAACTCACATTTGGTCATCTACGATTTCATTATTCCTCACAGTAATCATTTGCGTACCAACACAAAGAAATAAGGAGTGTGATCTGCTAATTTAGTGAGCCAAGAAAGGCGTGATCGAGGAGCATATATATATATACAATAAATGAGAACATATCTATTTACAATCTGCTTGTCTTTATAACACAAATCTACGGGAACCATGGTACTGAGATTTTTTAGATAAAAAGTTAAAACCTGCAAGGGAGAGTAAAGACACCCAAATAGTATACCCAAGTGGTTAATCTCACTACTGAGAAAGAAAAGGGAGCAAACCCCTAAATAATGCAAAAAGCCATAGAGTGCATGAGCAACTAAATCAAGATCCTAATCACTGGTTAAAAATACTGATCTTGCACGTCAGTTAGACCTCATCTCAAGGAAATCACTACTTTCTCTTTCAAGTAATGAAACAATAACCACCAAAGATGCCAAAGGAAACCCCTAAAAATTTTACCCCAAATTTTTGTTTATAAAGCTTCAGAACGCCAATAGCACCCACGCTCGTTAGAGGGCAAAAATATTTCGGACTCGGCATCCCAGTAATGATCAGAAAATGGAAATACGTAGTGGAGTCGTCAATCGTAAAACAAGAAAAAGATTTTTCCATAGCACAAAAATTGGAGGGAGGGAGGGAGGGACTTACAGATTGAGGATGTTTGTCCTTGGAGGGTTTATCAGATATTGGGTTGAGGAAGACAGTGGTAACATCAGATACAAAGTGGGCAGCTTTACTCCTCAGAGAACCTTGGTTTTGTTTCCTACCCATTTTTTCTTGCTATTTCCCTCTTCCTATCAATCAAATTTATCCCCCCAAAAAGTAGCGGAATATGCTAATACTAATACCAATACCACCCTCTCTCTCTCTCTCTAGAATTAGTCTGAAAGTCAATTTATATTAGGTGGGAAGGATCGGCCGGAGAAGAGTATAATCTAAGTGAGCCATTTGCTCTCCCTAACCGTTTCTACGCTATCATCTTCTTTTCAAGAACCCAGGGAGAGGGAGAGAGAGAGAGTCATCCACCCCATGTACTCGTGCCAACTCAAGCTGGACTCGTCTACTCCATAGGACAAGATTCAAGGGTCAAATTGGACATGCTTCAATGTATATTACGTTAAATAATTCTAAGTTCAAAGACATAGCAACACGACTCCGTGGCCCAATGGATAAGGCGCTGGTCTACGAAACCAGAGATTCTGGGTTCGATCCCCAGCGGAGTCGATTTTCTTTATCATTTTTTTTTCGAATAAAAACATGTTAGAAAAAGTACAATTAAAATTAAAACAAAATAATTAAAAATAAATTTATTTTTTGATTTTTTTAAAATTGGATCCATGCTATTTTATTTTTTAAAGAAAATCCTCGAGACAAATCAATAATATACAAAATTCAACATAAAACTAACAAATAAGAAAGCAATTTGAGTAAGTACAAAAAAATTAATTTGGTAAAAATATTAAGTCAAACCGTGAGGCTTTTGTGGAACCTTAATTTGTAAATGCGTTTAGGCTTTTTCATTATTTTTATGGATGATGGACTTTAAATTAATTGCTCTAAAAGTTACAAATAAACCAAAGTGATTTTTGAAGAAAACATATATCAACTTGTTTTTACTTCACAGAACATTCTTCTTCTTAACTTTGTTCAAAAAACATTCTCAAAATTAATGAATTTTGAATGAAAGTGAAACATTCTCTCTCTCTCTCTCTCTCTCTCTCTCTCACACACACACACACACACATATATATTGTAGTGTGTGTGTGTGTATATATAATACAATAAATATATAATTGTATCATAAAAGGAAATAATTTTATTTATTCGCACAGATTTCACACGAAATCCACCCAGTAAACTATGAACAATGAATTGGCTAACTGCATCTTTAAATGAAGATCTAATTTACGTGATTCTTTTAATTGGGCATTTTATTAGTTATTTCTATTTTTATTTATCTTTCGGATGGAACACAACCAACTTTTAATTAAGATCTAATTTATGTGATTTTTCAATTGGGTATTTTATTAATTGTCTCTATTTTTATTTATCTCTTGGATAGAACACAACTGAATGAGAAGTTAGCACTTGTATGGAACTCGTACATTCAAATTGGGTTTGGATTAAATAATGACCTATTTTCAATATAAATAACAGGACGTAGACTTTAAATCACACTTAATCTCAACTTGAATCGACTAGAAGAGAAGATTTGAAGAGAAGAGTTAAAAAAAATATATTAAGCTAATCTTAAAAAAATGTGTCACCAAATTGTTGGCTCCAATAATTAGGACTAAATTTGTGTGTACCAAAAAAGATTTGTAATTTTTTTTTTTGAGAAAAACTTTAATGTGATAGTTAAAATTAATAACTAACAAGCATTTCTATTATCTATTCTCTTACATCAATTAAAAAAAAATCTTATGTATTGATACGTGGAGCCTCAAAATTAGAAACAGAAGACAAACAGTCACACAGAAGGTAAAATGAAATGCAAGTTCGAATGGTAAATCTGGTAACAAATTTACATTCGAGAATTATAAGGAGATTCAATTGCTTTGAACTAACTCTAACCTGCTATGAACTACTGCTGTGAACTACGAGTAAAGTTAAATATAAATATGGCTATAGCTATGCCTATGCTAAGTACTTTGAAAGAGAAGACAAGTACAACAATAAGTAAGCATTATGTGGGTGTTCTGATCTTTTCTTTTTAACTGATGCTCCTATTTATAACCTAGTAATTTTCTTCACTTCTGGATTTTCTTCCGCTTGAATTTGAAAATCTTCACTCTTCTTTAATGTAAGGCTGGATCATGGCTGTCATGCATCTCCATTTTCTCCATGATTTCCTCTTTTTCTCTACATCCACTAGTCACGCCTCTTCTTATTCCTCTTCTCCATACGTGGAAAATACATGACAGTTGCATAACCATCCATTCACGCAAAACGACGTCGCTTCGAATTCTTCGCATGTGGAATCCTCTAACAATTAATTAATTGCTCTAAAAATCTAAATGATACCGCTTCGTTATCTAGCGTCTTTTAATTACATGTGTACGCACCTACCCAGTAGCGCCACATGTCTCTCTTTTATTAGCGGACAAATTTGGGAGTAAACACAAATACAAGATTAGGTAAAAAAAGATAATTTAATCTAATTTAAATTAATAAAAATTTAAAAACACTAAAATAAGCCAAAATGAGAGAATAAGATCATGAGTTAAGATGATTTTTATTTTAACTATTATGAGTAAATTTGAGTTTTTTCAATGCAAATATCATGAAAATTTACTTTGTGCCCTAAGTGCACCTTAATGTGTTATTTCAAACCCTTCTATCATTACATATTGATGTGGGGCTCAAGATAAAGTATATGAAGTCCAACACTCTCTCATACCAAACATGCATGCTAGTTACACGAATTTGCAGTGTGGAAAGAGAGCAGTGTTTACCCAGGCACTAAGACATACCACACTTGATGTGTGTTTCTCGAGCACAAGTGGATTTTTATTAGTTGATTCAAACAATTCACTTTTTTCGCCATTCCAAGTAGATGATTCATAAAATTCAGATTGATTGGACATCAATAGTTATGTGATCAGAACGCTTTGATATAAATATAACTAGAAATTTTTTCAAAAATATAATTGTAAGATAAATGTATGTTGATCAAATGATTAGCGATGTTCGATTCACTCTGAACTTTTACTCACTATTGGCTCAAACATTTTTCCATGACTATAATTGTGTGTGAGCATGCGAGGAATGTTTATAATTATCATTTTCAAAATAATTTAATGTGACGGTTTATAACTACAACTATCAAGTATCTATATTCTATTCTCTTATTCCAACAGAGAGGATTTCTTAAAGTGTTAACACGTAGATAAAAAATATTAAAATCAAAATAAGTTGAGATGGCATTGTTTCCCTATGACCATGATTATCATAGTTTTGGTTTCAAGAATGTGGACTCCCAAAAATAATTTGTTTTATAGCTGGGATCCATTCAAGAGTTGGTGGCTAAATTACAAGGATCCAACCTCAACTTGATCTCTTGTAGTAGTTTTCCCTACCACATTAGGATTAGTTGAGCCAATATCGTTGGTCTTACTACTTATAAGTGCGGCCGTGTCCCATAGTTTGGTTTTTGCCAACATGCTCATTTCAACCAACTTCATCACTTTGATTTCATTATGTATCGTTTGAGATTTCATCCATTGGACTTACCTCCCTAGTACCTTCCACATCTACATCAGATAGAGGTATAATGCCTTGATTTCTTATTTCCACCATTCTTAGCACTTAGTGTCCCACCAGGCGTGTCAAAGTATGTAGGCTTAAATATTTTTCTAGGTATATTTGTGTGAGAGAGCTTGCCAAAAAAAAAAAGCTTGTAATTATTCCTTACAAAAAAAATTAATGTGACAACTTACAACCAATAATTATCAGGTATCCGTGTTATTTGTCTACTTAATTACCTCGATAAAGATAATTTTTCTTAAGTGTTAACACATGGATGAAAAATATCAAAACCAGAATACGAAGAGTCAAAAAAATGAAATGAAATGTTTCATTGAATAGTAAATATAATGACAAACTTACATTCGAGAAATTCTGACATGACCTAATTGCTTCGAAGAAGTTTAATAGCTACCATAAACTCTACGAACTACTGATAAAACTAAGTACAATTATAACTACAACTATGTGTTACTCTAAGAGTAACAACAGGGAAAGAACTTATTGTAGGAAAAATTATTGAAAACCTCAATTTTGTAGTTACAACTTAAGTGGGATCTGGTCTTCGGACGGGGTGGTCACACATACCGTTGAGTTCGTCTCCGGGTAAAGATTGACCTTGTGTGGTTGGTTTTCATAGATAATTTTTGGATGAATTGAAAATTATCCTTAAAGTGAGATATATGCTCATACATGAATATTGGTAAAGGAGGGATATGGGTTTGTCCCACATTGGTGAGAGAAGGAAAAATCCTTAAGTTTATTACTAGGATTTTTGCACAAGGGTTTGGCCATTAGGGTCATAGAAATTTTGTGAGCAGACGAGTGCACACACAATTCCACACACGTGCGCCCGCGCCGCCGCCAACCGACCGGCGGGTGGGCCGTGGGTTTGGATTTGGATTTGGGCTTGGGCTAATGAATATATTCTTTTTAGAGAAAATGCATTCAGATTGAGCTCAGCCCAATTAGATTTAGAAAATTAATTTAGACTGGGCCCAATCGGATTTAACTCATAACCCAGCCCGCGGAAGCCCTTTTAAAAATATTTCCAAACGCATTTTTTTTAAGGGACGCATTCTTCTTTGATCAGTTGCAACTTTGCGGTCAGTCGCAACTTTCCAGACAGTTGCAAGGCCTTCGAACGGACACCTCTGTGCTTATAAAAACAGAAGGCTGTCTTCATTTTTTTAAAATAGACCTAAAAAAGACATTCTTTCCACGCATGCATTACATACACGCCATTACCTTCTGAGATTACTCCGCAGTTTCTTAGTTCGCTTGTCAAGAGGATCAAAGTGCTGCTTCCTCTTGTTGAAAATCGTTGTATCTTAGGAAGCAAACGTCCGATTGTCCCATTAGCACCAGTGTGGGGGACATAATTTGCTTTAAGGACAGAGTATATTACTCATCTCGATTTGCTAATTTTCGGAACCCTAAGATTGGCTTCTGTAAGTTTCTGTAATTTGTTTTTGCTACTGTGTATCTAATTACGTAACTGGAAATTCTGTTTCGGTACATCGGAAGTAACACTTATGCATAAAATGACGAAAGAAATTATGCCTCTGTCGGTCTCTATTTTTGTTGGGAGCCATTTTCTTCGATCATCTCTCATATATATAGGCAATTATGGAAGTGGTATAGTTCCCTTAATCTTTGCATTTTTGCTTGAACGTGAATAATTTTCACCTTCGAAGTAGAGCTAGATTATGGATTTACATATCTAACTACTTCCTCAAGTTTCTTATTCTTTTGACACCTGTTCTTAGTTCATGAAGTCTTAAACAACCATCCGAGTTATGTTGTTTTGCATCAAATGAGGGTGCTAGAAGACCATTTAACGCCTGTTCTTAGGGTTCGTGAGAACTCTCAACCGTCAATAACTATCATTACGTTAAAAACAACATCGCCTCATCTTCTACCCACGTTCTTCTAATTATGTGCACGCACCTTCACTTGTTAGTGTCATGTAGTCTCTTCTTAGTGGTGTACAAAAGGAGTAAACACATATATAACTACTTGACAAAATAAACAAATAAGGAGGTCAAGTCAAATAAGGGCCAAAATCACCACAACCTAACTTTGAGTCTTTTCCATTGGCTTTCAAACTCGTCGCAACAACTGAGTTAATAAATTTTCTCCGGCTCACATAGTTGAGTACATGGGTTACCTTGATACCATCTATAATACTTCATTATAAACCATTGTCCTAGTAACTTAATTATTGGAGCTCAACCACGTGATTTAAAATGACTAAGAACAAATCACTAGTAGTACAAGCATCATTTTGTAGGAATAAACAATTCTGGAATTTTTTTTTTCTAACTTCTGGAAAATAAAAATAAAAAGTACATAAACTAAAATAAGAACAAAAACGGAAAAAGCAAACCGAGGCCCGTGAATCTCACGGTGTCCTTAAGACAAATTGCGCCGCCTCACTGAAGTGCTTAAGGATTTGATCGGCGTTCGTCTCCCAAGATACAACAGTTGAATCGGTTTCGTAGCACCTTCCGAATACCGGCTGTCGAACTGATTTGTTTCGAACTCTCTCTTGACCGAAGAACACGAAGAACACA
>JABCMJ010000584.1:0-17086 GCA_014822125.1 Arbutus unedo
AATTTGGGAGAAAATATGATTGAGCAATTTGTTCTGAAAATTCATTATTAATTTCATACTCTTCTATAGGAATAATAGGGAATTGAATTTCATGAGAATGATATGGTGATGATTTTAGACTGGGTGATGTAGGCTTTGTTGGAAGAGGAGATTCTCTAAGAGATTGGAAGCGATTAGTCCATGGAGTGTGAATATTAGATTTTTGGGGGGTGTTTGGTGAGGTCTGGCTACTAGATGTACTGGATGAAGGCCGGAAGGAGAGTCTCATTGTGTGCCCTGTAAAAATTCGCGAGTTAAAAAATCAGGGAGAGAGTTAGTATCTCCTTTGATATAGTCAATATCAAAATCAAAAGAAGACAGTATGGCTTGCCATCGGGCAAATATTTGTTTGGAAATAATATTTTTAACATCTGTTTCTAAAACATCTTTTGCAGCTTTGCAATCTACTCTAAGTAAAAATTTTTGATTTAACAGATCGCTTTCAAATTTGGTGATGATAAGACAATGGATAAAATTTCCTTTTTAATAGTTGAATAATTTATTTGTGCAGGTTTCCAGGCACTAGAAGTAAATCAAACTAGTTGTTCTTTAGTGGATACTTGTTGTTTCAATATTCCTCCATATCCGAAATTAGAGGCATCTGTTTCGACAATTTTGAATGTAGATGGAATTGGCAAGCAGAGACATGGAAGATGTTTAGAATGCAATTTTATTTTTTGAACTGCTCTAGTATGAGCATCCGACCACGCTGGAGGATTTTTTTTGTAAACGAGTGTATAAAATTTTTGTATCTTTGGCCAAGTCTTTATAAAATTCAAAAATATAATTTAAATTTCCTAAAAATCGTTGTAACTGAATTTTATCTTTGATTTCATCAGGAAATTTACTAGCAAATTCAATAGATCTATCAATAGGAATAATAGTACCTTGGTGAATATTATGACCGAGAAACCTGACGGAAGTTTGAAATATTTTCATCTTTTGTGCACTTACAACTAAGCCATGTTATTTGATAACATGATAAAATTTATACAGATGCTTTATGTGTTGATCAATAGAACTAGTCAGAAGGGGCGTTTTTTAACCCAAAAGGCATAATATTCCATTCATAGTGTCCAAAGGGAACTGTAAAAGCAGTTTTATACGTATCCTTGTCATCTATCTGTATTTGCCAAAATCCTGATTTCATATCGAATTTGGAAAATATCTTTTCATTATATAATCTATTTAAAAGATCTTTCTTATTTGGTATAGGATACCGAATCCATTACAAAACTGTATTAAGAGGTTTATAGTTGATTACTAGTTTAGGTGTTCATCTTTCCAACTCTGCATTTTTATTAACATAAAAAGCAGCACATGACCATGGTGATTTACTGGGTCTAATAAGTCCTTTTTGTAATAAATCCTCAATTTCTTTTTTACAATATTCAAGTTTTTGAAAATACATTTGTGAAGGTCTAGCCTTTGTAGGAATTAATTTTTCATCAAAATTTTTTTCATACGGTAAAGAAATTATGTGTTGTTTCTGATACCAAAAGGCATTGGGAATTTTAGCATAAATATTTTTTGCAAATAAATCTTGAATTTGTGTAATTTTTCGTTTGATATTGGGAGAAATAAGTTGTTGTTCAATCTGTTCATAAGAAAGTTTTTCTTGTAAAAAACATATCTGATTTTGTTTATAAAGTAAATTATTTTTTAAAATATTAATTTCATAATCCTTAGGGGGATAAATAAATTTGAACGAAATATTTTGTCCTAAAATTGTGGTATCAATACCTTCAGTATTGGTTGAAAAAGGAGTTATCATTGTTAAAAATGGTGTACCCAATATAACCATTTGCTTGAGATTTTTAATAAGAATAAATTCAGTATCTATACAAATACCAGAATTACAAATTTGTGCATGTGGTATCTTATACTTAATTTGCATTTGAGTACCATCTGCAGTTTTTAAGGATTGTTTTGGTTTTTTCAAAATATTTTGTAGGAATAAGTCCTTCCTCGATTCAATTTAGATCAGCACCTGAATCGACTAAGGCTATAGTATCAAGAATGAAATCCTTTATTACCAATGATATGCGAACATACCATTTTTGAAATGTAATATTTGCGTTAATAGGGTGTATGTGTGAGGGTAGAGGAGGAAACTATTGAATATCACCAAAATATATTTCATTAGTAGTATTGTTAGTATTGATATTATTTTCTTCAGGTCTTTTTTCATTGGTAGAGGAACCTTGAGGGTCAACAAAGTCATTAATATCATAGGTAATATCGCCTTCAAGATCAGAAACCCTTGAGTTTAAAGAAATTATTTCTTTTTTCAAAGAATTGATTTCGCTTTGGAGATCTTGTAAAGTAGGGGTGTTAGTAAGAGAAATAACTGAGTTATTGACTCTACTACGAACATTTTTGAAATCATATGGCTGATTTGAAAGATTATTCGAAGATGTATTTGGTTTATCGGGTCTGGTATGCATTTTAGTATAAGAAAATATAGCCATTTTCTTTTTATCGGGATCATCAATTTTATCAATAATATCTAATATAACACTTTCTTCTTTTGTCAAAACATTGATAGATAAACCATTCAGATTTAATAAGGCTTGATAATAATCTTTTTGAGAAGTACATTTATTACAACAATCACCAGTATCAGAACTATTGGTATCAGTATCGGAGGACGTAAGATTATCAAATTCATCCAAATGTCCATTTTCTTCTATATCAGAAGTATGATCAATAAGGAAAATTTTAAAAAACTGTTCTTTAAATTCATTAGAAATGTCTAATTCTTGAATTTTTTTCTTTATTAAACATTTATTAGCATAATGTCCAAATTTTCCACAGTTAAAACAGACTTGATTTTGTTTAGAAGTCTGCCATTTTTGAAAATTATTGCTTTTGCTATAGGGGTTTTTATTTTTACGAAATTTAGTTTTATGAAATTTTTGAGGAAAATCAGTTTTTTGAAATCTTCTTTTTTGAGAATATTTTCTCCTATAATGTGGTCTTTTATCGTTGTGAGGTTTAGATGATCCTACGGGAGGAACAATAGTAGTGTCATAACTAAATTGATAACAGAATTGTCCTAATTCAGTGCGACCAGTTCTACCTTCTAACTTCAAAAGGTTTTTTAATTTAAGGTCATTACATAAGGATAAACCTTCGGCGCATATTTCACTAATAAGTTCTCCAAAAGTATATTTGTTATAACGTATTTGACCATTATTCTTATTATGTATGCGAGTGCGGATTTTTTCAGCAAATAAAGTAGGAAGTCCCGCAATGAAGCATTCTTTCCAAAAGTCTCAGTTGGCATCATGTCTTTGATATAATTTAGATAAAAAGACGTCTTTATACCATCTAAAATGAGTTAGATTAGGACATCGAAGATTGATAAGTAATTCCTTACCTCGTTCTAAAACAACAGTTGTATTAGCAATAAAATGTTGGGTTGTAGCAGTAACCAGAGTAATAACAACATCAGGTTGTGTTCGTTCATTAACTAAAAGAAGTATATTATTTTCATCTCGTTTGACAGCAGTTAAAATAGTTATTTTTTGAGCATCAGTAAGATAATTATCCCACCAGCCTTTGAGTTGGCCTATAAAACCGTTGATAAGTATTTGGGTTAAAGCAATGTCATCATTAGTTTGGGGATTTTTTGAATTTGCGGCATTAGTAGCCATTAACATATGTGGTAATAAAGTAAGGATTTGATAGTCAGCCATGCCGTCTAGATTCCATTCATAATGAGCAGATCCATTATAAGAGTGTGAATTAGTAAAATATTTTTCCTCATGCTGTAAATCTACAGGTGTAGGACGAGGATAATAGTTTCGAGTGGGGGGTGCAGTAGATGTTATAGTAGCTTGTATTTCTGAAGGCTGATTTTGAAAAATAAATTGATTTTCTAATTTTTCGACATCAGTGTCAGAATTGTAATCACTATAGTGAGATAAAATATTAATATTTTGTTCTTCAGCCATATAACTAGATTATTCCCTGGAAAGATCAATTTTTTCTTCAACTTTGCCTTTATTTTTTGGTATAGCATTGGAGGTTTCTTTTGAAAATTGAGCATATTATTTTTGTAAAAACTCAGTGGATGATTCATCTAAAGAAAACGATGTATTTTTAATGGATCTTTTGATAAGAGGAGGTGTAGAAGTATTGCGTGGTAAAAGTTTGAAAACAGAATCCTCAACTTCTTTAGAAAATCGGCTATCATTCATATATTGTATGAGTTGGTTCTCAATACGTGTAGTTTGGGCTCCTAGGGTTTGAATATAAAGATTCATATAATTAGCTTGTTCAGCTAGACAATTTAAGTCACTAACAGTAGCAGGAGTTATTTGTGCATTTTGCTTGCGAGGAGAGCCAATATGCTTAAAAGGTGTAGCTATATGTTGTGATGAGCCTAATTTTAATTTTGTAGGCGGAGGATGGATAGATTGGATGTTCTCCCCTGAAAGAGGTTGCCAATCCTTTTCACCGACATAAACAGAACGATGACGATGCATTTTTTCTGGTATTGTGATATGATGTATGGGACAAAAAATATTGTAATACCAACTAGAGAAGCATAGATGACATTTATGGATTTGTAAATATTGATAATATTCTTCTTGAATAGCGATCTTTGTTGTGAGCTCGGATGAGTGTGTAAATAAAATTTGCGATGTATAGTATTATGAGGTTTGGCAAATTCTGTTGAAAAAGCAATTTTATTAATAATATAATTTTCTTCAATAACATTTATATTTAGAGAAGCAATATCAAAGTCAATATCATCATATCGAGAAAAGTCGTTATTAGTAGCATAAACAGGTTGAAGAATTTGATTTTGTGTCTATCTAGTTCCTATTTGTCTTGACATTTGAGCCATAGATCTATTGCTGCTAAAGGAATTTCGTGAAGGAAGTGTTTGGGGAACACTATTAAAAGAATCACGAGATCTATTGTCAGATCTTAAAGACATAGACCTAGATCTTAAAGATCTGGTAAATTGAAGATTAATCATTCCATCTTCTTGTTCTGTAATAGTATGAGGAGTTATATGAATTTGATTTCTAGTATTAAGACTAGGGACAGCTTGGAGAATACTCCAAGTGTTATCAGAGGATTCGTCTTCTTGTAAAATCTCGGACCACTGTATGATACGAGGGGTAATAACTTGTGATTTATTTAAATTAGCATGAAATAGTATGCTAGTCCCCTGAGGTTGTGTAATGTCTTTAAACATAGGACAAGTTATAGTCA
The DNA here is from genome assembly GCA_014822125.1 of Arbutus unedo. Classification (NCBI taxonomy): domain Eukaryota; kingdom Viridiplantae; phylum Streptophyta; class Magnoliopsida; order Ericales; family Ericaceae; genus Arbutus; species Arbutus unedo. The sequence goes on from JABCMJ010000584.1 coordinate 5,272, forward strand.
TAGTTTTATAATAAATTCGGTATATAAAAACTTGATTATAAGAATTATCATTCTTGTCATATCGTTTGGTTTGTATATTAAGGGTTAAAGTTTTCATAATTGTAGGATCACAAAGGACCACTTCAAAATTTGAAAAGCATTCAAAATAAATTGGTCCATGTACGAAACTAGTTTGTATGCATCCTAATAAAGAGTCTTGATAATTATTATGTCTCATATCTCTTAATGTACATAAGATAGATTTGTTAAGCTGAGTACGTGTAAGAGGTTTAATACCAATTTGAACCATGCCTATATGTAAAAATTTGAATTTATCTTTTAGTTGGCGAATATTATGAGGATCTAGAAGTTGAAAAACTTGGTTGTCATTGATGACAGGTAAATGTTGTTCGAAAGTTTTGACTTTATAAGTTTCTCTTATTTCAAAAGGTTGAGAATATAAGGATTTAACAGAAGTTTTAGGCATACGTCAGTTTTGTATATCCTTCTCGATATTAGTTATCTCAAAATCATTTTGATTTTCAATGTTTGACCTATTAGAAGATCCATGTTCGAATTTGGAAACCATTGATCGAAAATATTAGCCTTTAAAACAGTTATTAAAGAAAAGACTGTAGTTGTCAATAAAGAGGTCTGTATACTAAATGACACTACGCACTCTGGCTTGGTCGGCGGTTATCAGACTTATATGACTTGGGTGCTACTCCGGTCTCTCTAAATAACACCCTTGGCTCTGATACCAACGATGGGCTTCCACTATAAAAATGATTGAAATGATTATTCTAGCAGGTATGCAAGACAACTATGATATGAGCAACTATGAAAATATAAGAAAGAAACCTTACAGAATGGAATTGGAGAATAGAGAAAGGAGAGACTCCTGAATGCTTCAAACTCTGAACACTTATTTTATTTCAACCTTCAAACGACTCTGATTACAAACTGCTAACATATGGCCTTATATAGGGTTGAAAGTCCGACCAAATGAAACCCAAATAAAAGACAAACCCAAATGAAATCTAATTTACATATCAGCCAAATGACTTTAGAGCAAAATGTAAAAACAGTAGTACGGAAAAGGTTCCTTTAAATAAAGGAGATGTTTTTATGCTGACATCCTTATCTCTAAAGGAGATGCTTTAAGCTGGCATCCTTATCTCTTAACTGGAAACGAAAAAAATATAAAAAATAATTTTTTTAGTTTTTAATGTCTTTAGAAATGTGTTATTTGGATTTCTTTTTTCAACCCGAACTCATATTATATTTTTTAATTTCTCTCATTGAATTTAATGATTATTTGTGATGCTAGAAAACAGTGACAGTCCCTGGTCGGATTTGTCGAGTTACTTCTGCACACAAGCTATTGACCAGTGGGTGATTGGTCCATCGTAGACCATCCGACGATCTAGTTAGAATCCAAATCAATATGAATATGCTCCCAATTAATTTTAATGAGTATGAGTACGTACCTCTTTCTTAATTTTTTGTGCTTATTAATACCCGTGTGAGGGGAGATTTGAGAGTGATCTCTAGGCTGTGATTCTAGTAGTTGCATGATCTATGCTGATTCCTTTGGCGTTATCTAGGGGATGTTGGCGGATTAGGGTTGCCATTAGAGGGATCAAAAGGATTTCTTGGAAGGGCAATCTCCGAGCCATGGCTTTGTCCGGGCCGAGCAGCCTCACTAGCTGGGCTAACGGAGGATCTCTTGGTTGGTCTTGGCAAGTTGCTTTGGTCGACCTTGGGCCCATTTATGGTCTCTTCAGTAGTCCCCCTATTTCCAAGTCACAATAAATGTTGTGGCACAGGGGATGATTGTGCGCTTTTGTCAATTCGAATTCCTCATTAAATGGGGAGCAATTCGAAACCCCCTTAATGCCCTCGAGAGTCGCACCTCATAAATAGCGAGGATCCTGAGGTTGGCCCCTCTAGATATTCCAAGAGGCTCTTTATTTCTAACTCTTCTTTGCCTTCTCCTCTTCTGTTTATTAGAAACCTCAGTTATTTATCGCGCTTTCTCACTCTGGAGACCGACATCTCTTTCATTTTTTAGGGGACTTTCTCTTCAACTTTCTTTGCATCATGCTTATACTCTTTCTTTTGCCAAACTTTTAAAACTCCCAGCAATCGGCTTAACTGTTGGACTGGCAACCGTCAGCTATTGCCGCTTTTCATTCCTTGTTTGTCCTTGCACTATTCGTCCACTTAGAGGGGACTGCCCAACTGCCAATCAAACTATCATCATCTGACTCTGACTGGGATTCCTCTTTTGGCTCAGACTCCCCCTGTGAGGACTTGAGGTTCGACATCTTATTTTTATTATTCTTAAAACTCATAGTTTTGAGTTTAATATTTTAATTGTGGCTTAATCGTAATGGATTGGAACATTGAGACTCAATGTGAGGGTTGTGGTAGTTCGAGGGGAGTTAATGTAATTAACCTAATTATGAGTATAAGAGGATTAGTAAACCCTAAAATCAGTTTATATTAAAAATACGTAACTTTTTTTTTAAAGAGATCTCTAAACCCTAATAGTTTGAGGAGGGAGAACGAGTACCTAGATAGAGGATTCATGTGACGAGACCAACTAGGAAGTTGTAGAAGACGTTCAGAGCTTCGCATAAAGCTTGAAATCAACCTAGTATGGAAAGTATTCGAGGAATTTTGGATCATACAAGTGTTCGTTGTGTTTTATTCAAATAAGGCAGAATCTCATGTTGAATTACATTGAAATATTGCATATATCATGTTTAATTCGGAGGTATCTATATGTATTTTTGGTATGTGATTGAGTCATGCATGTTTGGTGTGGATTGGAATATTTTGGACAATTAGGTTGTAGAAACGAAGGCCAAAACGAAGTTATTTGCGAATGACAAAATCTGGAAAAAAAAAACAGAACACAGCGATAATCTGATTTTGGAAATTTTCCTTAGGGTGGTTCTAAAACTTTAAATTTCTGAAACTTTTACTGAGTGTTAGTTGATGTGTCTACTGTGTTGGATTAAAATGTCAATGCCTAATTCAATGTACATAATTCTACAAAAATACATGACTGAGCTTCAGCAGATTCGAACCTATTCTTGCTGCACTAACACTTTGCAAAAACGAGCATAACTCTAGTATGAGTATCAAAATTGTGCACCGTTTATTTTGTTTGAAACTAGACACAGAGTTTCAAGAAAATATATATTTTGTATGTTACTTTTACTTGAGCGAAATTAATTTTTTTGTTGAATTTGACGAAACAGTTTTGGTGTTTCAAAATAATATAATCAACTATGAACCGACACGAATGAGTTGTCTAAACTCCATTTTTAACCTATTATGTATTGTTTGAAAGGTTGTAGAGTCTAGTTTCTATTGACATCCAATACCTCTACTTACAAATGATAACATTTTAGAATTTTTAAGGCCGAACCTAACTATATAAATTTATCCACTCGAGCAGCCTATTGAAAAACGAAATCTGAATTTTTATACACTAGGTCTGTTTCTTGCTTTCTAGTCCATTTATGGCTACTGTTTGAGTCTAATTTTGACTGGTAATGGTACATACGAGCATGCATGGACATTGAACTTCAGGTAGAGGATGACCCTTCGGTATGATAGCCCGTAAACTCTACATAGGAGTCTTTGCGATTCCTTTGGTGAAAGACCGCTAAACAGTCGAATAAAGAGGTGGCCTGATGGTCGGAACAGCCCATGAACTCTACAATAGGGTCCCCGATGTGGGCTACCCGCGGTGCAAAGCCGTTGAAATTATGCAGGAGTCCCATGAGAGCATGTTATGCATATTATATTATCGTTATGCATATTATATTGTTGATGCAAACATATTTTATTCAATATGCCGATATTTTTAATATGACTTCCTACTCGAGTTCCGGCTTATATGTTCTGTAAACTAACAAATTATGGTGATGACTTAGACCCGAGGACTTAGATTTCGTGTATGAAGATGTTTCAGCATATTAGATAGAATTTACATTTTTGATAATATTTATGTTTAGATGTTCAGTTACAGGTTTTTAGACTTTGTTTATTTATTTGTTTGGGTATTGTGGGCCTGTTTTGATTAGTTTATATTCAGATTAGTTAGGGTTGTTATATCTGATCCAGGTGCAGATTGACCCCTATTTTAGCAGTGATAGATATAGCATATTTGATAGTTGATTATCAGTTATTAGGGATTTATTTTAGTTTATTGGAGTTATATTTATGTTTAGTTTTGATTTACGTTGTTCCATTGCTTATTTTATACCTTAGAATTTTGGGGTGTGACACCCCCTCATTCGATTTTCGAGTGTTGTGCATTACCCCCTTCCCATGGTTTTTCCATCAAATGTTCGTAGGAACTTGCCCTACACTGTTGTGGGCATTGAGTCGGTCTTAGAGCAACTCCTCCAGGCTCTCTAAATAAGGCATGTTGGTTATTTTGGCTATCTAACCTGAATTTGGACACTCTAACAGGCTCTTCAAATAGCTGGTTATTCTGACTATCTACCTTTTGACTGGCTATTTATAGTAAGTCGTTCTTGTTCGCTATGTACAATTTTCCCTCGATTTCCTCTCCTTCGCACCAATATAGCTTCGTCGGGTTTGCCCTTTCTTCTATTCCTCTTCTTATTCATCAAACTCCTTTCTCTCTTAGATTCCTTTCCCTCTCCCGCCTTGCATCAACTGAATTGGAGACCACAGTGTGTTCAATGGCAGAGGCGGCGGCTTGTTTTTAGATCCAAACTCGTTGCAATTCGAAACTATCGTCGCTTCTAAGGTGTGTTTGGAATCTAGTGGATTCATTGATTTCTAGTTTGATTTGTTTGTTTGTATGGAAATTTGGATCTGTTGCCATAGATTTGAGCAAATATGTAGAGTTATCAATTTTTCTTTCAACTTTTTAAAAAAGTTTTCTTTGTTTTCATCTTTAGCATACAAAGGATGAAGGAAATCAAGAGGATGTCCAATGTAAACAAACTCAATGTTTGTGGAATTCCAATCTACTGCTCTGTCAATTTATGACGATGATTCCATTTTTCTGGAAAATTTTGGGTGTCCCCATTCTAACAAATCTGCTCTATCAATTTACATTCCAATGTGAACAAACCCATATGACAAACTAATGATGTTTGAAAAATCACTTACAAATATTCATAGAAGCATCTGAGTCATTTGACAACAACTTGTATGTGTAGTTGTCACATCTTTTTCACCTTAATCCTCAAATGATTATGTGGTTTTCAATTAGGCACAAGGATGATCCTAAAGGTGAACACGATTATGAGGCTGCTATTTCAAATGTCTTTTGTAGTATTTCTGTGAAAATAGGAGGATGGTATTTCCATAGCAAATGGGCTACATCAATAGGGTTCCCCCCACCTACATATAGGATCCATCTGGATGCAGTTTTCTAGGTTGCGGGAAAGTATAGTAGTTTTCGATCAGGTGGGGGAAAGTATAGTAGTTTTCGATGAGTAGGATGTTTAGAGTATGTATAGGAACTTCAGATTATTCTTAACAAGGGAGGTGAATTACCTAAAATCACACCATTCGTATGTCCAATGGGAGGTGAATTACCTAAAATTGCATGTTGTTAAACTTCCAAATCACCAATCTAAGTTCTTCACATTTGTTTGTATGTCTTGAAGCCTTTGATTATATATTTCAATACATTAAGATATGTTGTGTTTACTTTTTGTTATCTTAAATTAGGATGGCTATATTGAATAAAGATAGCTCGTTGCCATTAAGCTATATATTGGTGACTTATCTCTTGCTCAACCTGTACTGAAGTCTGAAGTTGTTGAATGAAGATAGCTCATTGTTATACTTCTCAGGATGTATGGGTTAGTATTGGTTGGTTGGAGACTTATATCTCTCGCTTTGGCCATTAAGCTATATACTGGTTGAAATGAAATAGTCATATACCTTCCTTTTTGCTAAGTAAGTTAGTTAGTCGGTGATATTCTTTTTTGCACGTCATACTTTCATTTGAGATTATCGAGACTAAAGACCAGAAGACATGGACATCATAACCGCTATTCATGTTTCTTTATTTTTAGAGAGGACACATGTTTGCTCAAATTCATTTGTCCGTGATTCTTCATCCCATCCGTTACTTGGTTCACCGACAGTCTAAATTACAGAGTATGATAAATGTTATTTCGATCACGATAATCCGTCGCAAAAAGATAACGTGCACTGCTTGTTAAATTTTTATTCCAAAACATCGACTGCTAAAACACCTGTGTTCATAAAATTTTGAGATTATCGAGATTTTAGCAATGTGGTATGGATATCGTGTCAGTATGAGCCAACGATCATTATTCATATTACTTAGACATGAAGTAACGTATTTTATAATTGATTTTACGTTAAACGAAAAAGTAAAATGCAAAAAATAATAAAGTAAATAACACGGGAAATGGCACAGTAACTATTACGGGATAAAGAAAAAAGGAATATAACATAAAACAATAACAAAGTTCTAGAAAACGAAAAGAGGGAAAATTAAGAGTTAACTCCCACAAATGCCAACCTAACCAAGCGATATGCCGAGAATATAAACATTGGCTCCGAGGAAATTTGTATAATGAGTATTAGAGGATGCGCCTGGAAAAGCAAGTAAATCAATTAGAACTGTACAACGCGCTAGTTTCATCCTAGAGTCCTCATTATACAAATCTCGCTTAAGTCAAAATCACCAAAAGTATGTTAGCCTTATGCCGACTTCGACTATCGCAATTTTCACCTCAGAAATATGACATCCTGACATTCTAGAAGCACAGAATAGAAATCTCTAGAAATGGATTAGAGGTTCTACAAATACAGACTAGACGGCTTTCTCGGAGCCAATGTTTACATTCTCTAGTCGACTCTGGGGTCGGGGGGTGCTCTAAGTCACTCTCCAAGTCTTTCTCCTGGGGCTCTTCTCCATTAATGTCAATCTCGTCGAATACTGGATCCTCGGGGTCTTCCTCAGCTTGCCCCATGATCAAATCATCAAAGTCGCCATCATCCATATCCGAATCTACCTCATCATCAGCATCCTCATCCCAATCTAGCAGCATGTCGTTCTCAATGGGTGGTAAGGCTGCAATGATCTCAAGTGGTGGTAAAGCCAATGGTGTTGGTAATATCACATCCACTTCGTCCAACTCCTCCTCAGAAAAGTAAAGAAGTTAGTGCTCCACAGGGTCAAAGTCAGAGTCAGAAGACATCTACAAGGAAAATATAAGTATATGCGTTAGACTTATATTATATGATATCGGTCAAGATAATTAATCACATAATAGTAACTATCCGGCATACGACACTTAAAATGTGTGCTACCCATTCTACCCATAGGTCTCAAGTAAAGGAGGAACCTAGAGTTTTGATACCACTCTGTAATGCCCCAAATTTCGGAGACGTTAATTTAAAATAATTTATCAAAAGCCAACCACATTTCCATTGCTTCATCAAAACATGGTTTAATTACAATCATCCAACTTAAAGAAAATCATATAAAAGTTTGAAAATATGAGCTCAAAATAAATATAGGTAAACCACGGGGCTACAACGCCCTCCTCGAAAGTACCGTCGTTGGTATCTGGATAAACAGGCTTAGCAACATCATATTCGACACCTAGCATGAAAGGCCAGGGGTAGAGAAGTTATACCAGATGAGCGATTAACGCTTAGCAAATAAAACTATCCTTAATCCCAAATCTATCCAATGGATAATATGACGTATGATAAAGAAGATAGTATGAGCAATTAATCAAGTATTATAAAACAGAGCAATATAATCAGAGTTCGACATAATCATGTTAAATAGTAAGCGGAAGCATTAAACAATTAAGTGCAGAAACTAAATAAAATGTCGACAATAGTCTCTTAAGTCAAATCCTATGACTTGTTTCTAAGTTCTGACACACGTGTCTGACTCATATCCATAAGTGTCTGCCAATGTTCACAAGTGTCCAAAAATCTCTTTCAAAATTCAAAGTTCGGGTCAACACAAGCATTGTCCGTCATCAAAATTCCATTTCCAAAGTGGTGTCATGATGTTTTCGACCAATATGGTTCCGACCCCTACGCTGATCTCGTATCCAATGCTAGTGTACCCAAACATCGATTTTCATATCCTATGCTCCAAACCGTTATGCTCCCAACATTATGTCTCCTAACATTATGTCTCCTATATGTCGTGCCTTTGACTAAAAAAATATCTAACTCCTCCCTTTCAATTATATTTTATTTTTGAAAAGACACAACATAGTTACGCTCTTAACTAGTTCACAACATAACTTGACTTAATACATGAGAAATGACCAGCTTGGCTCCAAGACACAACCCAGTGGTAACAGTCGTAGTTTGGCTAAAATTCATATCTCAGCTAAAGAAATCCTAACTCGTCTTTCCAAGGGGTAAGTCAAGCTCGAGTCACAAAGTATAAGACTTTTCTCAAAACCTTGATTTTCGTTACAAAATTCGTGACTTTTCATGACTAATGAAAAAACCTCAGGTGCCATTTCAACTAGCCTTAAACGTTCATTGTTGACTCCATCTATTTTTTGTTCAAACGACTAGACTCGTGATAGTATGATGATGTGTTGGAGATGCAAGTTTAACAAATAAACAAGATAATACAATAGCGTGAGTGATTATCACATAGACGAAATTTCATGATCACAAGTTCATAAAGAAACGCCTAGCACGATGATCATCGAATAGGATATCATCTTACAATAATGGATAGTACCTAAGGTTCAACAAGATGATCTAAGGTTGGTTACGGTTGGGGTAGTCATTAAGTAAAAGTTGGGGCCGTGTTCTTATATTTTGAAAATTTTCATAGTCTGAAATTTTTTCGAAGTATAGAAAAAAGTTAAATTTTCAAAGTTTCAATTTAGGAAATAAAAATGCCTAAAAATGATTCCTTGATTTTTTCTAAGCATAATGGTATACTCATTTGTTCCAAACGCATAAGGTTAGAGTAAGTTTTGGGCCAAACTACAGAAATAAAATATGTGGTTTTTCGATTTTGTACTAAAATAAGGGGGGCGAAATTTTGAGATGGATGGAATTTTGATTTTCTGTAAATGTCATTGTTTTCAAATGGGGAATACTTTCTTATTTACTTAAATTTATTTATGAAAAATAAGTATTATATCCTATAACATGTCCTGATTATACTGGCTTGAAGTAGAAATTAACTGTCAACATTTTGCAACAGAGGCACCGGTGCTAAGTCAATTTCATAGCACACTAATAAGATACAGAGAGGTAAGACACTGGTGCACCGAAAACTAAGGCACCGATGCTAAGTCAGATTTACATGCAAAATAGAAGTACTGCAAGGGAAGGCACCGGTGCTACAAAAAATGAGGCACTAGTGCACCTTTGAAAATAAAGAACAATGTAAAGTGATGCAAGGAAAGACACTGGTGCTTCAATCGTCTTCTACAAAAATACGGTACTGGGTTTCGATTTCTCTGAGCTCCGTGGAGCGCAATATGGATCAATGGCATAAATTAAAGGTTAGAGAGAGTTCTATTCACCTTGGTATAGAAGAATCAAAGCTTGAATCAAGAGAAGAAAACTAGATTTTGGATGATTGAACTCAAATGAAAGTTATTCCTCTTCCTCTCTCTTTCTCACTACAATCAGTAGTGTTCCACCTCCAGCTCTGTTAATTCGTATATGTGAGGGGAAGAGGGATACAATGGTGTATAAAGAGAGAGATTAAGTGTAAGAATAACCCCTTGCATAGATTTTCATTGGAGGGAGGAAAAAAAGGTCCTGCCATTGTAGGGGAACTTGACTTTACAGTAGAATAGGTGAAGCTTTAGAGGATTTGCTAAGGATGGAGATGAGTGAGGGGGAAGGGATGCACATCCATAGGGGAGAGAAAGGTTCAATCAATCAGAGATAACTTGCAAGGCTAGACAAATTTATTCCTTTGATGGTTTTTGCTGAAGAATACAACGTGAAATATTTAAAGTATGTGGGCGTGATGATGCTTGAGAGACAAATGATTCCATGTGGCAAGTCACATGGAACATGGCTGATTGTTTGGGTTTTGGGTCAAATCAAAAGGATTTGGATCGTGGGCTTGGTAAACAAGTTGGGCTGTGATTGGGTCAAAGCTTGGTTCAAGCTCCATGAAATGCTGATGGGTTAAGGGTTTGGACTTAAGGATCAATGGTCCAATGGATTGAGTCCAAACACATATACACAAATCCATTAATTAAACATAAGCCAAATAAAATGCGTGGCTAGAAAGAAAATTTCAGAAAACTAATTTAATGAATTAATGATTTCATACATTAAAATTTTAATTTCTCTTTTTATTTTTATTTAAAAATTTAGGATTTTTACAACCTATCCCCCTTAATAAATTTCGTTCTCGAAATTACGTAGTAGAAGTTTCAAAAAGTTAGGGGTGGTTGGCGCGCATACTATTCTCTCGCTCCCAAGTAGATTCCTCCATGTTCCGATAACGCCACAGAAGTCTGACCAGAGGAATAGCCTTCCCGCATAGGATCTTCTCACCATGATCAAGGATTCGTACTGGTTCCTCTTCATAAGTCGTGTCTACGTCGATGGTGACTTTCTTTCAATCGATGACGTGAGTCGGGTGAGCTAGGTACTTCTAAAGCATAGATACGTGGAAGACATTGTGGACTCGATCAAGCTGAAGTGACAGAGCTAGGCGGTAGGTTGTCTCTCCAATGCGTTGAAGGATCTCGAAAGGTCCAACAAATCTTGGTGAAAGTTTCCCTCTCAGGAGACCCAGTGATGAACATGTACAGATTATACAACAAAAAAATTATGAAACCCTACTAGGTGAAACTAGAGTTCATACTTTCGAGATCTGTCTGGTTTGATCTCGGCTATCTTCACAGTTTGATCCTGATCAAACTTTGAACACGGCAGGAATGATCTCGCTCGTCTGACCTTGAGATATTCTACCGTAATCCTATTGCAGTTTGATCACGTACCGAGTGTGGGCTAAAAAATGTGATCGCTTTGCCTTCACAGAACTTCTCTTAATAATTTGAATATCAAGTTGTTACTGACCAAGAAGGCATAACGGTGTTTATATAGGCAACGATAGGGACCCCTAGGAGAAGTATGGGCTGGGCTTGCTATTTAATTCGGGATTCCTAGTCCAACCCGGATTACTTTCGAGTTATATAAATTATAATTCATACCACTACATAATTACAATTGCATTCTCCTCCCATATCTCAAAATTATATTTCGAGTTTCATGTTATTAAATACTTATTTATCTCCCCACGTTAAGATTACAGATACCCATTGATTAAAATAAATTACTGACAATTTATTTAATCAACATCTATAAAATTTCTTGAGACCTTCCACTTAACTTCTTTGTTATGTTGGATACTAATATCCACATGTAGGGTTTGACATAATCGAAACTTATAAGTTTCCTCAACAGGATATCATAAATCCCTGTAAAGGGACGTGGATTCCATTAATAATTAATAGTTGCCATACACTTAATAGTAGGACCCAACTCATCGAGATTATTGGTCCACAAGGCCTCACTCTACAATGAATCAAAGTCAACAACATTAAATGTACACATCGATTAATTATCTTTGGATTAAGAGTACAAGCACACACAAAGTGTACTAACACAGTGAGTTAAAACTATACTATCTTTCGTAGTCAAGACAGACCTACGGAAACACTCTGTTACAGTCCTACTGATGGTGTGTCCAATTTCACCTAAGACTGTGAACCAAAAACTTATATTCTGTAAGAATCGATAATCTGATCCTCTGTGTGTAAGCCAA
>JABCMJ010000588.1:0-29057 GCA_014822125.1 Arbutus unedo
AACAAGAAACAGGAATGGTTACCAAACATGGGCTAAGTTAGTGCCAATTAGAGTTGGGTTTTCGATGGGTACTCCGACGATCAAGTTAGATTTTGAGGAGAGTGGAAAGCAACTTGAAAGTTCTCTAGTGAATAGCAAGCCTACATAAGGATAGGAGGCCCTTGGAGTATTTATAGTGGACCAACCCAACAGCCTGCTTGAGGCTTCGGCCGAGAACTTTCAAGTTTATTGTCCGCAACTTTAGAAACACGTATCCACGTGGCCGTGCCGAGTGTAGAGCCTTCGGTATCACAGTCAGAGGTCGTGACTTTGAGGAGGTCATCCTTGAGGACGAACGCTTACTAGGAGGGGGTTTGGCCGAACCTGATATGTTATGCTCTCGGCACGGATCGAGGCACACCTAGCCGCCATGTCAAGCCATTGACCGAATGTTAGTAAAACTATTATTGGGCCTAGTCCAACTCAGGCCCAACATAGATGGGTCAAGAGTGATCGTGGGCCAAAGACCCATTGTTGCCCGAATCCGACCTACTACAACCCCAATTTCAATTCCCGAATAATCTTTGTGCAACGGTTGTATGATTTGGATGATAAAAAATGACACTATTATCTTAGAAAGTATCTTGTATCATTTGATTAATGGTAGAAGGTTAATTATGAGTGCCACAATTTTACAAATAAAAAACACCACCACTATATGCCCATCTAGATAACGTGCCATATTCTCAAAGTAGCGTGGGTCATTAAGACTGGAAATATGATTAAGTAGTCAATATTAGACTGGCGAACTATATGGGGTATCATAGAAGTCCACAAATCGATTGACCATCGACTGTAATGTGTTCACGTGGACTGGTGTATGCCACTTTGGAATGGCGGACACTCGCGTACGCCAGTGTCCGCCATTCCAAAGTGGCGTACACCATTCCAAGTCATGCGTACGGTATTGTAAATTGGCTAGTCAGATCACCAGCATGGTGTCCCATGATCGAGTGCAAGCAAAGGCAAAGGGTGCATGATTTTAGAGCTCTAAAATGGCTATAAAAACAACCCAAGACTTAAGAGCAAGGGTTAAAAAAAATTTAAAATTTTGGATAAAAGGTGGTTGAAGAAAGAATTGAAAAGGATTAGAAAACTTTTAAAATTTTAAAGAATTCATGGGTGCGAGAGCAAAACTAGGAGCAAACGGACATCTAGATGAATCCTTCTTGCACCTGAACGAAGAGGAAAAATAGCTTCTGAAAGTTTATTCAAGTCATATGTCTTAATAGATCCCATCCAAGTTTGGACACCCAAGGTCGGCCAAGAATCCTATAAATGGCAAAAGACTTCATTTTTCTCAAATCATTCAAAAAATGCCGTAAAGAAGAACCACGGTGGAGAAAACTTAGGAGGGAAGAAAGCTTAGGAAAGTTAGGAATAAAGTTAGAGGTGGAGTGAGCTTGAAATTGTAATAGCTAGGTCAATGTAATGGTGTATATCAATCAAACGGCGAGGAATCTACGAGCAATGATCAGCTATAGTAGGCTGAATTTGCACAACAGTGGGCCCTCGGCGCACGATCACTCTCAGCCCATCTATTCTGGGCCCGAGTCGGTTTAGACCCAATAACACCTTTATTAATGCTCGGCCAAGGAGCTAAGATGCCGCTAATGAGCTTTGGTTAGTGCCGCAAACACAACGGACCAGGCTTGGTTGAACACTCTTATGGTTAGCATTCGTCTTTAGAGACATGTGCCTTCAAGTGTTAACCTCTGGCCGTACTAGCAAGGGTGTACACTCGGCAAGGCTACATGGACACTCATTCCCCACATTTCGAATAGTTGCATGGATGGACGTGGGGAAGGTGGTTATTGGACATGTAAACGTGCCCATCTGATCCGCATGGATGTGGGACATGTGACAAGAGCACTGTGATTCCCCAGGTTCTCTCGAGAAGTAAAAATTTGGATGTCAGACCTTACATTTTGGCGATCATAGTGGGAGCATCCCCTCGACTTCTCGTCTCAACCCTTTTTTGAATTCAATTCCATGACAAAAATTCCAAATCAGAAGAACGATCAAGCTTACCCCAATTGAGCTAGGAAAGTAGCTGTTGTTGTCGGTCCACTGACTTGACAACTCTGCTGCCTCCTCCGCCAGCTCCACCAGCAGAAGTCCCTATCGAGCTTCGTGACCAAACATATGTTGAATACTTGGAGGCTCGGTTGGCGAAAAAAGACCAGCTCCTCCAGTTGGTCAGGGAGAAGGTCGCACAACTGAAGGTAGCAATCAGCCCCCTTGAAAATGGAGGAGCATCCCAAGTCTGGCACCTGAGGCGTAATCGAACTAGCTTGCCCAAGAAAAGGGAGCATCAGAAGCGCCAATCCCTAGAACGCCAAGAGACAACAGAGAGGCCAGACGTTGCAAGGAGATAAGGGGCCAAGAGAGAGTTTGCTCTCCTCCTATCCAGTGTTGTTCTGGCAACAAGCCCCTAGCCCAATGAGTTCCAGCCCATAAGCGGCCGGGTGCCCAGTATGTTAGTAGCACCCATTCTTTCTCTCCACCAACCACAGTTTTTGGTGTCACCTCTACTCATGAAACTCAGCTGGACAGAAGGAACGGTGGACACAAGGATCGTTTCCCTTGGCATTGCTACCATCGAGAACACTCCCCTAGGTATCACAGAGATGAAGACCTCAGGCATCACCTTGCCAAAAAAATGCAAGGCACCGGCCAAGCAGGAAGTTTGACGGACAAGGTCTCAATACGACATCAAACACGACCAACTCGTGTACTCCCCGTTCACTAGGGAAATTGACAAAGTTTTTCCTCCGCCTGATTTCAACCCGCCAAAGTCCACCAAGTACGACCCGAAGACGGATGCATACCTCCATCTGGTGCATTCTAGGCAAATGATGTCCGTCTATGATATCAAAGACGCACTTATGTCCAAGCGCTTCCCCTCTAGTCTAGGAGAGCCCGGCCTATTATGGTTCGATAAACTGCCAAAAAGGTCCATCCCCTCTTTCAAGGACCTCTCCCCGCCTTCCTCGCTTAGTTTGTGATGAGCAACAGGAAGAAAAAAGAAATTGACTCCCTCCTGGCTCATCTTCAGAAAGCCTTCAACATTTTGAAGAAGCACAAGCACCTCCTCAATTCCAAAAAATGTGCCCTCTGTGTCAACTCGGGGAAGTTCTTGGGGTTCCTTGTGGCCAAAAGGGGCATTAAGGCCAACCCTAATTAGATCACCTAATCAACAATTCGGAGGTTCCCTACACCATCAAAAGGGGACAAAAACTAACAAGCATGGCGGTCACATTGAACTGATTCAACAGTCGGTCATCCGAAAAATGCTGAGCTTTCTTCGAACTCCTCAAAAAACGTAGCCAAAGAAGCTTCAATTGGACTCCTGAGTGTGACTGAGCACTCAAAGATCTCAAGCAATACTTGTCCTCAACACCATTACTCACCACACCAAAGGAAAAAGAGCCTTTATTCATCTATGTGACCGTCTCCCAACACGAAATTAGTTCGGTTCTAGTACAGCAAAAGGGCAACGACCATATCCTAATTTACTATACTAGCAAGATGCTAGTTAGTGCCGAGACCAGGTAACGTACCTTTGGAGAAACTTGCCTTATTTTTTGTCTCAGCCTCGAGGAAGTGTTGACTGAGCACCCCCTCAAACCACTATTCTGTAAGGCCGACCTCTCTAATAGGATCTCAAAGTGGGCCCTAGAGTTTGCCAACTTTGATATCCAATATTTGCCAAGGATGGCGATCAAAGGACAGGTCCTCATGGATTTCATTGCAGAATTCATGCCAAGTACTAGCGGACGGCCTCAGATGCCAGACATTGAAATCGTCGAGAAAAAGCACTAAAAACTCTTCCATGGAAACTTTTGGAAGTTCTACGTGGACAGAGTCTCCAATAACCATGGGACAAGGGCTAGAGTTGTACTCATATCCCCAGAAAGTATGCTCCATAAGTAGGCCCTCTGGATCGACTTCACAGCCTCCAACAATGAAGTCGATTATGAGGCTCTCCTTGCCGGCCTCCGATTTTCCGAAGGCTTAGAAGCCAAACATCTAGAGGAATACAATGACTCCTAGTTGGTGGTCAACCAACTATTTGGGGACTATGAAGTCTGAGACGACAAAATGTGCCGATACGTTGAAGAAGTTAAAAAATTGACGCCCCGGTTCATACAATTCAGCCTCGACCAAATCACGCTGAAACATAACGCCCATTCCAATGCTTTAGCTTGGCTAGCTTTAGCTCTAGACACTAGGGGCAAGCGAACTGTTTCGGTGGATATCCTTCGATAACCTAGCATCGAAGATCAAGAACCAATGGGTGAGGTCAATTGTGTCGCTCTCGGACCAAGCTGGATGAACCCAATAGTCTCGTACCTCAAGGATGAGCTCTTGCTTGACAACCAAAGGGAAGCCCATAAGATCATTCCCAAGGCAGCCCAATTTTGGCTGGATCCCAGTCCTAAGCTCCACCAAAGGGCCCATTTCGGACCTTGCCTCCTTTGTGTGCATCCAAAACAATACAAGAGTTGTGCTCAAAGAACTACATTCTGGTAGTTATAGATATCATTTTTGGGGATGCTCACTTATTCACCGAGCTCTTATACAAAGATACTGGTGATTGAGCATGAAGAAAGAAGCATACCAAATGGTCAAAGAGTGTGACCAATGCCAGAGGTTCTCTCCTCTTTTCCACCAACCTGTTGAGCAGCTCAATCCCCTCTCTAGTCCTTAGCCCTTTGCTCAGTGGGGGCTAGATATTGTCAACAAGTTCTCAGTATCACCTGGGGGCTTCAAGTTCTTGATCATTGCTACCAACTACTTCAGCAAATGGGTGGAGGCCGAGCCTTTGGCTACAACCAAAGATCGAGACATCAAGCGGTTTGTTTGGTAGAATATCATTTCAAGATTCAGCATTCCCTATGCCTTTATCTCTGACAATGACACACAATTCATGGGGGACTTATTCAAGAATGTCTCGCTGAGCATAGGATTCGTTTCTTTAATTCAACTCCTTCCTACCCTCAGTGCAACGGGCAGGCTAAAACCTCAAACAACATCGTGGTCGGAGGTATAAAGAAATGGCTCTTAGCAGCTAAGGGTAGGTGGGCCGCAGAGCTATACAATGTCTTATGGCGTACCGAATAACCCTCTGTCGCTCACCAGATGAACTTCCTATTCCCTAGCCTTCGACATGGAAGCAATCATCCCTTTGAAGTCGGGCGTGCCAACTATGTAAATGGAGGACTTTCAGCTGGATGCAAATGATCAACCAATCTCCACCACGTTGGACTTGGTCGAAGAGTAAAAGGACTCTGCCAAGATTTGGATAGCTGCCTACCAATAGGAGTTGTCCAAGGGATACAACAACAAGGTCTAGTCCTGACCATTCAAGCTTGATGACCTAGTTCTCCGAAAGGTGATCGGTGCAAAAAGGACAAATAAACTCGACCCTAACTAGGAAGGTTTGTACCAAATGACCAAGATTGTCAGCATCAGCTCCTATAAACTGGAAGATCTGGATGGCACTCCCATCCTCCAGCCTTGGAATGCTCAGAACCTAAGGAAATATTATCATTAGATTGTACGACAAAAGGAATTCTATTTTTCCATATTTTAGTTATTCAATAAAATTTGTTATTTCCTGTACTTGTCATTCTATTGTTTCTATTCCCACACTGTGGCATTGTCGTGCGATTAATGCCAGTGAAATTGCTAGTCCTCACCTAACTTGGGACTCTCAATTAGTTCTCCAAGTACTACCCCTCGATTACTACCAAAAACATCATAGTTTGGTGAAATTGTCAACCATCAGGTTCAATTGGTTGCTTAGCCATACCCTCATAACCCACGCTCGGTGTTTTACCATCCTCTCAGGCTTCTAAAGTCATGCACTCCAAATTTTTCCAAGTCTTTACTCTCGGTGGTATTACCAAACACTCATATAGTCACTACCTACCCAGAAGCTCGGGTTTGATAGTGACTAGGGGGATAGAGACTCAGGGGATAGGGACTCCTACTACTACTTGGAAAATCCTACTGCTACTTGCAAAAATTTCCAAACATTCAAACATCCATTCAAAAATAAAAACTCGAAAACATTCAAGTATACTCTTTTGGCACAAGCTGAAAATAATTCCAGCCATTCAAACAAACAACAAAACATGAAATACGTTGGTGCCAACCGACAATAGTTTGGTGGATCAAAAAAATAGGTTGCAAATTCTGAGCTCACTCCTGAGCCGATGGTGGAACTTTCTCTCCTTGGCATTGGACAGTGCGGCCTTGATCAACTGCTCAGCTTCACCCCCGGTGGGGGGAAGGACTACATCACCTTCAGTTGCATTAACTATGGCAGCTTCTTCAACATTCTCTTTTTCAGGTTTCAACAACAGGTATGGTAGAGGGGCCAACAACAATGGACTTTCTGCACTTGTACTTGGGAATGCTCTCGTACAAAGAGGACTTGAGTGGAACCTGAGCCTCCTTGATTTCACTGGTCTACTTGGCGGTGAAAGCCTATTGTAGCTTCTCCACAAGTTTGGCATTGATGTCATCTATCTGCTCCAAGTAACAACACTTGGCTTTATTGAATCCGTTGTCGTACCATTTAGCACTAGCCTCTTTCACTTGCTTCAGCAGCTTTGCCACTTTGGCTTTAGCTTCCAGCATAACCTCCTTTGTCTAGTCCTTGGCTAGCTTGATAGCCACTATCGTCGAGTCCCTCTTCTTCTTTGTCTCTCCATATGTTTTCTTCTCCTTAGCGAGCTAGGTCTTCAACGCCCTCTCGGTAACGGAATTCTTAGCCAAGCCATTCTTCACAACCATGACATGTTGACATGATTGCAGCAACCGAAGATTAGAAAGTATGAGGCAAGAATAGCAAAATGGAACAATTTATAGTGCTCGAAAAAGTACCTTGATGATAAGCCTTGCCAGCTCAGTAAAGGCTCCTTCAAGGTCCTTGGAAAGGCCCTCGACGTCTTTCAGTAGTAGCATGCATTCGGCAAGAGCATAGGCAGCATGCCTAGTGGTCTCCACTAAGTCCTCAATGGTCAGCAGCTGTTCACCCACCTTGAGAATTGGCTCAAACTTGGTTGACCTAGCCGAAGGAGGGGGTATCATATTGCGCCCGAGAGTTGTCTTTTTGGGAGCCGGGAGGAGGTGGAGGACTTGGGGATCACCACCGATGGAAGGACCGAGGTTTGTTTTGCAACTTTCAATTTTTTGGGAGTAGAGACCTCGACATCTTTCTCCTTCCTCTTCCTCTGGAGCTGAGACCCTAAATGGCTACCACTTTGCTTGCTCACCCCAACTGTGAACCTAAGAGTCTTCGTGTCGCAAGCCTTCCTCAACATTTCATCGTCTTCTGCAAAGAGACCATCACCCAGATCAATGTCTCTAAATAGCTTCCATAGTTCGGGATCACTAACACCTAGCAAAGTTGAAAGACTATACCTAGAAGACTCCGTACTTGATGACACTAAATAATGGTCTCGGGAGTTGATTGATCTCTCAGCTTCCCCTATGATATCGAGTGGTTGGTTATTGTGAGAACCGTCCACTTGGCTTCCAAACATAGGTGCTCAGTAGCTCACCGATCGGTCTATACCATTGGAGTCTCCTTGCCCAGTAGTCCTCACGCTGCTACTGGACTCACCTCGAGAATTGAGAGTTGATTTGTAAAAGTTGATGTAGCTGAGGAGCACTATACAGTTCCTATGCCTCCTCAATATAGCGAGTATTTGGTCGATGTAAGCTTTTAGCGCCCTCTTCTTTAGACGATTGATGGCACGCTTCTTCTGATCGAGTCAACAAGAGAGAAATCTGATCGGGTCGGCAAGTGAGAAATCTTCTCTTGGAGACATTATTCTTGCCAATGTAATATACATCAAATAGCTCTTCGATCTCAAAAATAAGGCCGTACCTCTCTCTTAGGTCGACGATGCCCATTATCATCTGGTAGAAGTTTATAGTGACCTGGGAGATGGTCAAGTACAGATTGTTCATCACGTGTCGTAAGAATGGGTGGAGGGAAAATTGAATGGCTCCCTCAATAATAGCCATCAGGGGCATGATGATCTACCATTCATCCACGATAGAGTTATCTCTTGGTCGGGTCAAATCCACATAAATGTTGTCATGGATACTGTACGTTTACTGAAAGTCAGCCAAGCTCTTAGGCTCATCAAAAATTGAGTGTACAATTTCTAACAATGCTGAATAAGATGTACTCCAGCAGCCCCAATTTTTCTGAGTGGGACAACAGCACCTAAGCTGAATCCACTTCAGGATTGGACATCTTATTCAAAAGTGCATACGTGTTAAACAAATTCTAGGGTGTGATGCTCGGTGTTACATCTAGGAGTGCTCAGCCAAAAGGCTTAGCCTTCGGCCAGTTTCTGGGGTTGATATGACAACCCTGGGTGATAAACTTGTGAAAAGTTCAAAAAATGCTCCAAAATGCATAAAAATGTGTGCGTAAATGGCTAAAAACTGGAAAAGTGACAAGAGAATCATACCTGAAAGTCGAGAGTGATGAAGGATCACTGGAGGAATAGGCTAGATTAGATCGACAAAGACAAGCATCGAAGTGAGTAGAATGCAAAAACTCTAGAAAGCTATAGAGAGAGTGTGTGAAGGAACATTCTCTCTCCTAAATTCACCATATTTATAATGAGGCACGCTTTTGAAAAATGGCACGTGCGGAAAATGAAGCATTTCGCTTCCACCCATTGGATGGGAGACACAGGCAGCATCGCCTAATGAGGTGGTTCGTGTAACCTACTTCCTCTCGGCTTCGGCATCCTCAAGGAATGGACTAGGACACTTCACTGGGCCCCTACCCTCTAACGATCAATCCCTCTTTATAGTCGGCACTAAAGCAGATGAATGGAGGGGCTATTGTAGTAGGCCAAATTTGCACAACAGTTGGCCCTCAACCCACGATCACTTTCAGCCCGTGTACGTTGAGCCCCAGTCGGATTAGGCCAAATAACACCTTTATTAACACTCGACCAAGGGGGTCAGATGGCCGTAACGAGCTTCGGTCAAATCAAGCTTCGCCGAACACTTTTATGGTTAACATTCATCTTTAGAGGAATGTCCCTTCAAGTGTTGAGCTCCAAATGTAGTGCCGAGAGTATATGCTCGGAAAACCTACATGGACACTTATTCCCCACGTTTTACACAGTTGCATGAATGAATGATCGACTGGCAAAAGTGTTGCTAATGCGCCAACCAAATCAGTATTTTAATATTGAAACTAATCTTTGCCTCAAGAATGTAGAAAGCCAGTAGAGTGGCAAGATAGAGTATCGATCCACAAAGAATAGTAGGAAAGTTGTCATGAAACTTGTAGCGTTTCGGACGCTAACCACAAATTTGGAAAGATTTTAATGTCTAAAATTGCAAAGAACGCAAGAATTGATTAAATAAAGAAAGTATGCTAGATCTTCAGAATCTGTTCAATCTCGATTTTGGTAGTTAACATGTTCTCTCTAATAACTCAATCAAAAATTCAAACAAGAGAATCTTGATCAAAAATTTTTTGATGAAAATAATTTAATTCCAAAGATGTGTTCTCAACTTGATTTTTGTTCAAGAAATATTAATTCAAATCGAAGGAGGACATCGACCCAAGTATTAGATTTACCAAATTAATAGCGACAACTGATCAAGTGCTTAACGCTCCTTATTTGGTTAAAAAATAAGAACTCGAATCAATTTAAGAACAAACAATGAGAAATAATTGAGAAGATGTTAAAAACTTAGACCATCGGATGAATATTATCATATGATCTTACCTAAAGGATTTAGCCTAGCATATTAATGGAAGAAATAATAAGAATAATGGAAAACATGAGACAAGAAATTAAATAGATCTTACTTGAACAAATCTTCAAAAAAGTTGCTGGAACTAAACTCTGTAATTGAAAACTAGAAAAAAAACGAGAAAGAAAAGGCTAGGTAATTACATCTAAGTCTCCAAAGGCTTTAAATAAAAAAAACCCTAAAAAAATAAGAAAATTATACTAAAAAGATAAGAAAACTAAATAATCAGAAAATAAAAATAAAGAAAATCTGGAATTTTTGCAATCCTAACCTGACAATCCAGTCAGGCTTTAACCATGACCCGTCAGGTTTACCTGCTAGAAGTTTATGCTTTTCTTTTCCAAAACCTGAGATGATGGCCTGACATGATAAACCAGTCGTGTTTTCTCCTTTAGTACATGCGTGACCTGATGAACCAGTCAAGTTTTTTATGACCTAATAAACAGGTCAGGGTCATGCTTTCATGAAACTTTCTTCTTTTCTTGATTTTTCAACTTTCTTCGAGTTTTTCTAGAACATTGCATCACCCTCAATCTCGGCACTTCTTCTGATCACACTTCCACCCTTTCCGGGTATCAGGACCTTCTCCGGGTATTCTGGGTATTGGGACCTTCTCCGTGTATCGCTAAACACCTTATTTATCATAGAAAATCTGTAATTGGACAAAAGCAAACCGTGCATTATTTGATAAAAATAACGATTAAGTATCGCACGTATGCCTAATGAGGACAGTTTGAGCCATTAAGTATCGCACGTATGCCTAATGAGGACACTTTGAGCCATTATAAAACACACTCCCCAACTTGAGGGTTGCTAGTCCCTAGCAAATATACTCCAGAAAACATGAAAACAATATTGAAAAATAAATAAAACTAGAAAATAACCACTAATTATGACTTGACACAAAATGAGCTGCTAAACATACTTTTTCTGCATCAACCACAAGACACATCACATATGTGCAATACAAATTTGAGAGTGCAGTGTCATTCAGTTTAGGTATGCTATCAAACAAAACATCCATTTAAAGTTTGAACTTATTCCGAACTATCATGCATACTGAATACAAATGTTCAGGCAATTGATTTATACTGTAAACCAATGCTTGAAAGAAAAAGGAAATCATGAAATATGTCGACTCGACTCATGCAGATACAACGCACACAATCATGTCAAATCCAACTCACACATCGGATCAATCGTAGGGCTTTAAGGCTTATAATGACTTTGGGTGTCAAATGATGATAAAGTACAATTAGCACCGGTCTATACTAGCTTGGGTCAATTCCTTGGTGGCCGACACTATTTTCTAACTACCCATGTCAAAAAATCATTGTTACTCCCTACTCATTATTTTCATCTCTAGTACCTCCCAGAAAAATACAGCGTTCCTGCCTGCTTAGCTCTTTCACAGAATACTCGACTCTCCTAATTAACTTTTCTATTTGTGTTCCTCTAAAATGTGGTACTCCAAACTGATGTATTTGTGTTCCTCTAAAATTTGGTGTTTAGATGCACGTCTTGAGACTTGGTTCCTTCATAAATTGGATGGGAACTGTTTGATTTTTGCTTTCTCTGTTTTGTTGATATTGCGTTATGTACCTGAGACGTCACAGACCCCTTTGGCATAACTTTTTTCTTCTTTCCTTTTCTTCTTTCCTTTTTTTCTTTTCTTTTTTCTTTTTTCTTCTCTTTTTTTTTTAGTTTAACCCGTCCTGACCAATCAGACAAATGGCGTGACCGGTAACGTTTTGCCACTATTTTTAATTTGGTCTAGAATCTTGACTAGTTGCTCTAACTGTCTCATCTATGCTTTGATAACTTCTGAACACCGTCATTTAACATATTTACTTCTAACCATCCTTATATTATCCGGTTCCCTCAGCTTTTTAAAAATATTAGATTCGGACTTGACTCAAATTCATTGGTCTAGGAGACTCGTATGCGGTTTAATCAAAGAATGATGGCTTAGTATCATTTTTCACGTGTTCAAAGGATTTCAGAATGATGCATGCACTATGTCAATGTAAGCAACAAATGGCATTTATGGAGAGTAAGAAACGATGAGTCTAAAATTTTTCATGGGATGTCGTACAAAAATCTTCATTCATATATATATATCAATTAATTCACACATACATGTTAACTCGATGGTGTTCAAAGCCGTTTAGACTTGCATGAATAGGATGAATGTAGCACATTAAAGCTTATTAGCACATGACTCTCATTCCTTTTCCTTGGTACATTCATATTGACTTGTGACTCACACAAGAGAAGATTATCTCAACAAAGACACTAAAAGTTAAAAATTTAACCAAAACTGACACAAAAATGACAGCAACTCAACAAGGCCTAACATATGGATTAGCTGCTCCCCCCAACTTGAAATGTACAATGTCCTCATTGCATAAAGACACATCAATTATAAGGCATAGAAAGAGAATGATAGCACCTACCCGGTAGAATATGGGAGATGGAGACCCCCTAATTTAAACAATATAATCTGAGAGGGTTAGGCCAAACAACACAATATAGATATATAAAAATAAAAAAATAAAAATCACTTTCTTCATGCGAAAGGCATGGGTACTACTACTTTTCTCTCCGTGTTCGAAGACTATGTTTCTCTACTTGTTGAAAGGACAGTATGCGAAGGGTTCAATAATATCTTGAGAAGAGGCGTCATCATCTAATAGGCTACTACTCCCTTTGATTTTGACCAAATTTCTTACCCAACACTCTACTTTGAAGCAATCTCTATAGAGTTTGACACTAATCCTAATGGTTTGGACAGATTTCTCGTTGTCCTATGCGCTTGTCGTTAGACCTAACCTCCTAGGTACTACATCTATAGCTTCGAAACAGATGGCTATACCGGACCGTTAGAGGCCATTCGTGTAACCTCCCATGTAAATCACTAACCGAACAACTTACTGGAGCCCAACCATGTGTCCCAAAATGCTTAATCCCTAGTTATTAGTAGTAGTTTACATGGCTTATTATATACTTAGTTTACGTTAAAAATACGCAGCTTTTTTCTAAAGAAATTTCTAAATTCTAATAGCTTGAGGAGAGAGAATAAGTGCCTAGATGGCGAATTCATGCGACGAGGTCAACCAGGAAGTTGTAGAGGACGTTGAAATCTTTGCATAGCACCGGGAATCAATCTAGTATGCAAAGTATTTGAGCAATTTTCGATCATACAAGTGTTTGCTGCGTTTTATTCAAAGAAGATAGGATTTCATGCTGATTTACATTGAGATATTGAGTAGATCATATTTAATTCGGTGCTATATATATGTTTTTGGTGTGTGATCGAGTCATGCATGTTTTGCGTGGATTTTGGGATGATTTGGACAGTTAGGTTGTAGAAACGAAGGCCAAAACGAAGTTATTTGTAAAGAACCAAATCTGGAAAAAACTGAATATGGTGATAATTTCATTTTGGAAAATCCCGTTAGGGTGGTTCTAAAATTCAAAAATTTTGAAACTTTTACTGAGTGTTCGTTTATGTGTCTACTATGTTGAGTTAAAATTTCAAAGCATAATTCAATGTAAATAATTCTACAAATATTCGTGATCGAGCAGCAGTAGATTCGTACCTCTGCCGGTTGCACTGATACACTTTGGTAAAATGAGCATAACTTTTAGTATAAGTATCGAAATTGCACACTATTTATTTTGTTTGAAACTAGACAGATAGATCTTCAAAAAAAAAGTATGTATTTTACTTTACCCAAGTAAAATCAGTTTTCAAATTAAATTTGACGAAACAGTTTTGGTATTTCAAAATAAGGTAATTAACTATGAGTCAACACGAATGTGTTGTCTGAACTCCGTTTTTAACCTATTATATATCTTTTGAAAGCTTGTAGAGTGTAGTTCTTATTGACATTGGACCCAATACCTCTACTTATAAATTATAATATTTTAGAATTTTTAAGGGTGAACCTACCTACATAGCTTTATCCACTCAAGTAACCTACTGAAAAATAGAATTTGAATTTTTATATAATCAGCCTATTTCTTGCCTTTCGGTCCACATGGGGTTACTGTTTGAGTCTAATTTTGACTCACAAATGTACATGTTAGAATGCATGGACATTGAACTTCAAGTAAGGGATGGTCCAACAATATGATAGCCCATAAACTCCACATGGGAGTTTTGGCGATTCCTCTGGTGAAACACCGCATAACAACTGGGTAAAGGGGTGGCCCGATGGTCGGAGCTGCCCATGAACTCTATGATATGGGTACCCAAAGTGGGTAGCCTGCGGTGCAAAACCGTAAAATTCTGCACGAGTCGCATAATAGCATGATAGTATCGTGGTTGTCAGTTGGTGATTTATGTTATTGTTGTGCACATTATATTATTGAATATAGACATGCTTTATTCACTATTTCAACATTGTTAATATGATTTTCTACTCAAGCTCCAGCTTACGTTTTTCTGTAAATTAACAGTTTACAGGTGATGATATGGAACCAAGGACCTAAGCTTTATTTTTGAAGATAGCTCAGCATGATAGATAGGATTTTCATTATTGCAATACTTTTGTTTGGAAATTCAATTGAAAGTTTTGAGACTTTATTTGTTCAGGCATTGTGGGTTTGTTTTTTATTTGTTTAAGTTCAAAATTGATTAGATGGGCTAATTGTTATATGTCGGATAATTGTCAATGGTTGGGATTTATTTTAGTTAGTTGGAGCTATGTTCATGTTAAGTTTTGGTTTGCATGTTCCATTGCTTATTTCATACCCTAGAAGTTTGGAGTGTTCCATTGCTTATTTTATACCCTAGAAGCTCATTATATACTCAACATCACCCATGTAAACTTTCGATGTGGGATGAGACATCACAATCTCTCCACCTTTAAGACCTTGCGCCCTCACAAGGGTTGAACACTAGAATCACCACGGCCTAACCCGTGGGTCTGTTCTCTAGTGCCAAAAAAAATCTCGATCCTACACTCAATTGTATACATGGGTCGCTTTGATACCATTTGTAACGTCTCATGTATACTACTGGCCCAATAACTTGTTGGAACCCAACCATGAGACCAAAATGCTTAAATCCAAATTATTAGTAGTAGTTTACATAGCTCATTATATACTCAGGATCACCCATGTAGACTTTCAATGTGGGACGCATCCTAGACATCATAAAAGCTCACTGATCCGAATAAACAGGATGAACCAAGTCTTCCTCGGATTCTGCCAGCATATGGGTTTCCTACTAATTAGACTGCCAAGCACATCGCAACAAAAACATATTAATCATTCGATCATATAAGCCATTCAAGTATATCGAGTGCAGAATTTTCTTTGGAAAAGTCCTGAATGGGTAGGGGACATTCAGTGGCGTGTGATCTGATAGAGAAACTATAGGATGAGCATGATGGTTTTGGCTCACAACTTCTCATAATTCACTGCCCAGAAGGTTCTCTTGAATGGAGACAAGCACATTAGAGTCATGCCCATTATCAATGAGGAAAGTGTTGTGCAATGGCTCGAAAAAAGACTAGAATTCTAAGGGTGGTGGGCTCCCTAATTTCTGTGCCCAAGATTTCTTCTTCCCCTAGAAGAGCATAAAGATAGTCCACCTCATCACTAGCGGTGAGGCAACCTTCAAAAAGATCGAGCGTTGGAGAAGAGTTGACAGGGTCGTGATCTAATATATCAATAAAGCTCACATTACTAATCTCTTGCTCCTCATTCACTTGACTTGCTACATAAAAAGCATTCAATTCAGGAGTCATGTTTCCAAAAGTCATTTTTAACAGCCCACTATGACAATGTATAATGGCATCGGATGTGGCCAAGAAAGGTAGCCCAAGGATGATGGGTGTTCAATATTTAGTATTAGAGTAAGGACCAGTATCTAGAACAATAAAGTCGACAGGATAAACAAAGTTGTCTACCTATACCAAAACATATTTTACAACTTCCCTCGGCATCCACATACTATGATCAGCCAATTGTAGGGTCACCAAGGTCGGTTTCATGTTTTCCAATTCAAACTGCATATACACAGAGTATGGCAACAAATTAATACTAGCCCCCAAGTCGAGTAGGGCTTTCTCCACATTTTTCTCCCCAATTTTAATAGCAATAGTGGGACAACCAGGATCTATACTTTGGAGCCACGGGGGTTTGAATTATGGAACTCACCTATGGAGTTAGAAATACCTTCTTTTGAACGTTATGCTTGCACTTGACAGTGCACAAGTCTTTTAGAAACTTCGCATAAGAGGGTATTTGTCTTATGACATCAAGTAGCGGAATGTTTACCTTTACCTATTTAAATAACTCATATATCTCAGCATGGTTTGCAGGTTTAGGCTGCACTATAATCTTTGTGGGAATGGTGCCACAAAAGGACAAGTGGAGACCACATGATCTCCAACTGGTGTGGCCGTGTTCTGTTAATCATTCGTTGCTCCCATGGAATCAAAAGTGGGTGTGGGGACCTGAAGAGGTGCAGAATTGGGTAGGATGGTCTTGTTGACCTACTTACCAATCCTCAAAATAGTGATAGCCTTTACCTATTCAATATTAGAATATTTTGCAGACGACACATTCACATAATGTTGTCCTTGGGGGTTTGCTTGTGGTTGGGCCGAGAACCAGCCCTTCTCTTGGTGTAAAATCCCCAAAGATGCATTCATAGTGGTTAATTGGGTACGAATGTCCCCGATGGCTTGTGTGAGTTGTGCATTGATAGTTGTTTGTGCTTGTATGAAATTGTAAAGCGTCTCCTCAAGATTCTGTTTAGGTGGCGACTAGTAAGCATTGGGACCTACAGAAGGTCCCTAAGGAGCATACAGTTGCTAATTATTGGGCGGCTACCATGGTGGTGTATGCCCTTAGTTTTGGAATCAGAATGGGCCTTGAGCTGGTTCGCCCGCATCATTCTTTTTCCAACTGAAGTTTGGATGTTCCTCCACCCTGGGTTGTAGGTATTGGACTATGGAGAATTGTTAGACTGTTGCCCATGATTAAGGGCATAAACTTCAGCTGGTTCGGTACCATGTAATATCTCTTTGAAAGTAGATATGGTGGGTCACTCTTGAGTGGATGCCCCATCATCTCACAAATTATGCACACCTCATCAGATTAGGGACAGAAGAGACCGCACTAACCTTATTTATTTCAAGTTTATCCATTTTTTGAGCAAGAAAATCATGCTTTTTGTTGAGGCCATCCTCCTCTCGCAGCACATATTTTCCAGGAACGATTTGGGTAGATGAAGACTATTTATAGGTACAATTATGTGGATTAGTGTAATGCCATGATTTGTTTGTTGCTGTCAAACCATCGAAATACTCTATTGCATCTACCGATTTCTTGTTTAAAAACTCCGCATTACACATCATGTTTATAAACTGGTGATTGCGTGTAGAAATATTTTCATAAAAAAATGCAACCAACTGCCAATCCTCATAACCATGATGTGGAATGGTCAATAGATATTCTCTATATCGTTCCCAACATTCGAAAAATGTTTCGTTGGGTCTTCCAAAGAAATTTTGAATTTGTTTCTTTAAAGCGGTGATTCGATGCATTAGAAAAAATAGTTTTAAGAGTTCAACTTGCATTGTAGCCCAATTTGGCATAGAATTAGACTTTAGAGTAAGAAGCCAATTTTTGGCTTTGTCTTTCAATAAAAAAGAAAAAAATCTTATTCTAGCCAATTTGACCTATGCTGCATTTTTAGTAAAAGTACTAACCACCTCTTCAAAGTCATGGACGTGGCAATAAGGATTTTTTGAGTTCATTCCGTGAAACGTGGAAAGCATAGGAAGTATATTTGGTTTAACATGAAAAGTATTGTTATTTGGCAGTCCTTGTGGCAGATCATAGTGAGAAGGTGTGGTAGTGCGTGTTGCGTGCAGATACTCCCACATGGTTCGTGGTGGTGGTGGCGGTGGTGGCGCTAGAACATCATTGGCCCCATTGTTGGCAGCCATAGCGTTATTGGGGAGATTTTCAATTTTTGCAAATCAATTCGTGTGATCATGAGTGTAAACACTCATACACAAAAGATCACTCCCCAATAAAGATATTTGAAAAAATTAACAAATAAATAAATTAAAAATTAACAACTGTAAGTTACCTGCCTTGCATTGGCTATTCCTTGGCAACAACGCCAAAAATATGATCGATCAGCAAAAATGTCGCTAATGCGCCGACCAAATCAATATTTTAATATTGAAACTGATCTTTGCCTCAAGAATTAAAAAATCAGTAGAGTAGCAAGATAGAGTATCGATCCATGAAGAACAGTGTGAGGACTCAGAAAATTTCTCTTTCTTAAATTGTGTTTGAGATGTTTAATTAATGAGATATATCGTCAGAGGATATGGTTTTGGGCTCAGGTAAGTTAGGACTTGACCCGGGGGCATAATTTTTTTAAATTATTGAGATGAGGGCATTTTAGTCATTTGGCCAATTTTCATGTTTTGGCTTAAAATCAGATTGTGTGGAGAAAGACAGGGATTTTAAAAAGCTCAAACCTCTCTCTCTCAAACCCCCTCCACCTTCTCTCTACAAATGCTACCAATCCAACCAATGGATTTCAATTTCCTTCAAGATATGGAGTGACCTATGCATGCTTGATGCATACCCGAAGACAGATCGTCAATTCGGAGTTTGAGAAAGGAGAATCGAAGCTCTTGAGGTCATCCGAAGCTAGGAGATCATCTTAACCGCCAAATCCATCATCTTAACCTTGAGGTAGGGACATAATACCTTATATAAGCGTGTGTGAGTGTGTAGAGTGGTGAAATCGCATGATTGTGTTGTGTAGGGATAGAAACGTTAGTTTTGGTTCGTGTTCTTGACTGTGCTGGAAAACCCAGAAATCCACCCGACCGCTCGAGCATCCTCCAGCTCGCTCGAGCGACCTTCACAGATTTGGAGACCGCTTGAGCGGTTGTCAAGTGGCCTGTCGGGAGGTCTTTTTCTGCTCTCAGGAAAATTTAAACCCGGTGGACCACTCGAGCGGCCTCCAGCTCGCTCGAGTGACCTCCATGGATTTTGACAGATTTTGCTAATCTTTTTAGATGGATTTTCTTATGGTTTTGGGCCATTGTTAGACATTTTTTAGTGACATCTGAAGAGGCAATACACGTTTAACCCTATGAACACTTGGTAGGGTGATTTGGGTCGATATCAATGAAGTGGCTTATTACGTAGTTGACAATTGAACGAACGATTTCCCTTGGACGGGTACTAGAATCCTTCGGGAATGCTAAGAATGTACGAGAATCCTTCGGAAATAATAGGAATATACTAGAATCATTTGGGAATACTAGGAAGTTACTAGATTCCATCGAGAATGCTAGGAATGAACTGGATTCCATCGGGAATGCTAAGAATGAACAAGATTCCATTGGGAATGCTAGGAATGGACTAGATTCCATCGAAAATGCTAGGAATGGACTAGATTCTTTCAGAAATGCTAGGAACGTACTAGAATCCTTCGAGAATGCTAGGAATGTACAAGACTCCTTCGAGAATGCTAGGAAGGTACTAGACTCCTTCGGAAATGTTAGGAATGCACAAGACTTCATCAGGAACAGTAGGGACATAATGAGACTTTCGAAAACGTATTGGAGGAACATCAAAACCTTCCCAGTGATCGAGTGGAAGCAAACTATCATTTATTATCCAAATTAATCTATCAAGCTTTGAGTAATATGTTTACTTGTTTGCCCTTAGAACTTATTGTGACATGTTCATTCACTTGGGCTACTCTTCTTAGCTTGATTACCCATTGTCATATTATTATTCGCATCAAATCTTAATGTTGGTATCGATGTTCCTACTGAGCCGTGGCTCACCCCCTTGTTTGATTTCAGGTACAAATCTCTAGCAGTAAATGGATCAACATGGCATGCCTGATTATGTGCATCTCTCGTAGTTTTTGCTAGGAGTTACATGACATCTTTTAGTATCGATTTTTGGAAAGATGTAATGTAGCACTATCTTTTGATCAAACTCAACTCACGATATAATTCTCCAATTCTGTGGTTCAAAAATGATTAAATGTGGATCGATGGCCTATTTTGGAGAAATGTTTCCTCTATAAATTCGAGTATCGTTAGTCTCTAACTATTTTGGATTATTGCTAAGATTTTGGGGCGTGACAACTTGGTATCAGAGCAATAGGTTAGAATACCTTGAGAGCATGGGAGAGGACTATTAATTTCATTGAATTTAAAAAGCTCGTTACCCTAGGACATGATTTGTGTGTGCTTGTGACATGACATGCATTGGCATTGCATAAAATATGAGTTGAACAATATGTGAAAATTGACCCTTGCTAGGAATTTTCGATTTGGCATTGGCCTTGTTGAGGTAATAATTGGTTAACTTTGTTAGTGTGACTTGATTTGTTGTAGCATTATGCCTCCGAGACGTGGGATGAGATTGGCTGGACCGTGAGGTAGAAGTCACGGCCGAGGTCGCTATCGTGAAATACCATTGGAGGATGTTGTGAGTCAACCAAGGGAGATTCCTCAAGCAGAAGAAGCTCATGGAGAAGTAGAGCAAAATGTCAAATCGCCCGTTGCACTGGGTGCGTCTGCAAGGGAGTTTATGGCGGTACTTGCCAAGGAAAATAGGTTGAATCAAGCTAATAAGCCCATGCCGGTGACCGAGCAATAGATGAAATGAGAGAATTTCATCGTTTGAATCCCCCTCAGTTCAGTGGAAAAGGTGGTGATGCTCTACTGCCAATCATTGGCTTACTGAAACTCGCAAGTTGTTCAAGGCTTTGAGGATAATGGAGGATAACCTTCGGGTCAATATAGTAGCATGTCAATTGACTGAAGAGGCAAATGAATGGTTGGAGTCAATCTTTGAAGCAAGAAAAGACGCGCGAAGGGCCGCAAGGCTGGTGGCTAGAGTTGATGAGCCACATGTGGAGGACATGACATGGGTTGAGTTTGAGATATTCTTTGAGAATCGATACTTTCTTGAGTCTTATCGTGAACAGTTACGTATACAGTTTGAGAGGTTGGAACAAGTAAATATGACAGTGTCGGAATATGCTGCAAAGTTTCAGAACTTATCCCGTTTTGCACCAGAGCTGGTGACGACAAAGGATCGCAAGTGTCATCATTTTGAAAGGGGTCTTCACTCCTCAGTGAAAAGGCTCATAGTGAGCTAGCACAAGATGGATTTTTCTGAGATTATTGAGTGTGCTAGAAGCGTGGAGTTGCCTAGGGAGGCACAAGGAGGTTCTAGAGCTTGGGAACTGAAACAGTCAGGTGTGATGCAAGATTCATCATCTTCCGGTAGTTCTGGGGGCCAGGGACGTAAAACGGCAGAGGGTGCAGTTTTAGCCTCCACAGGGCCATTCAAATCTTAGGCCATCCAATTTTTCCAATGTTAGGAGTAATGCTTCGAGACCACCAGTTGTCTATCATCGGTGCAATCAACCTAGCCATGTTCGTAGTCAATGTGTGGTATGGGTGAAGGTCTGCTACTCTTGCGGCCAATCCAGACACCTGGCTAGAAATTGTCCCCAAGGGACAGGTGTGTGCAGCGAGGCGGGTTTTGTTCAGCAATAGTGACAGGGCCGTAGGCATCAGCAGCAGTTTAGGGGTACTCAGAGACAACGGCAGCCCCACTTCCGTCAAACGACTTCGGCACAGGGCTCTCATGTTGATAGGGGTACAAGTTCGTCGGCACCCCTGCCAAGTCCAGGACAGCATGATGGTTATGCACAGGTTCAACGTACCCAAGGGAAGGTCTTCAATGTCACGTCTTCTACTGCACCCTCTTCTTCTCAAGCTCCAGAGGCTACAGTTGTGAGGGGTACTTTCTTCTTGTTTAACTCTTTTGCAAAGGTTTTATTTGATTCCAGAACATCTCATTCTTTTGTTGCTACATCTTCTGCACATGCTTTGGAGTTAAAAACTAAATTGCTTGCACCTCCATTGTTTGTTGAGACTCCACTTGGAGGAAAATCACCACTTAGCCATATTTGTAGGGATTGCAAACTCATTATCCTTGATCGTCATTTCACGTTTGACTTCATTGTGTTAGACATATCTGGGTTTGATGTCATTTTGGGTATAGATTGGCTATTCACGTTCCACGCCACTATTGATTGTTTTAAACACCGAGTTCGCATGTGTTCACCCATAGATGGGTGCTTTGAGTTCTTTGGAGAGCGTCGGGATCCAATAGAATCCTATCTATGCGAACCACAGGAACGGGATGTGATTTATGCATTGTTGGCCGGTTCAACTCTGGATGAGGATATGTTTGTGCGTGAGGAGTTACCGGAGGTGGTTTGCGATTTCCCAGATGTTTTTCCAAAAGAGTTACCCGGTTTACCTCCCGAGAGAGAGGTTGAGTTTTCCATAGAGTTGCACCCAGGTACTACTCCCATCTCGGTGGCACCCTATCGTTTTGCACCAACTGAGCTAAAGGAATTACAGGTGCAACTACAAGAGTTACAGGACTTGGAATTTATCCATCCTAGTACATCGCCGTGGGGAGTGCCAGCCTTATTTGCACAAAAGAATGATGGTTCTCTACATTTGTGCATTGATTATCGAAAACTTTACCATGCCACGATAAAGAACAAGTATCTGATGCCGAGGATCGATGATCTCTTTGATCAACTCCGAGGTGCTACGTGTTTTTCGAAGATTGATTTGAGATCCGGTTATCACCAATTGAGAGTTCGGAATGAGGATATTCTGAAGACTACCACTCAGACACGTTATGGACATTACGAGTTCATGGTCATACCTTTTGGGTTGACCAATGCACCAGCAACATTCATGAATCTCATGAACCGCATTTTTCGTGAGTATCTCAATCGGTTTGTTGTGGTCTTTGTTGATGATATTTTGGTCTATTCACTTTTAGAGGAGGAACACAAGTCCCATCTCGCCATGGTTCTAGAAATTTTAAGGAAGCATCAACTATACGCCAAGCTTAGCAAGTGCGAATTTTGGTTATCGGAGGTAAACATTTTGAGACACGTGATGTCTAGGAGTGGTGTGTCCGTTGACCCGGGAAAGATTGAGTCAATTATAAGTTGGCAGCGACCGAGAAATGTGTTTGAGATCCGTAGCTTCTTGGGTTTGGCCGGGTATTACCGACGTTTCGTTCACGACTTCTCTCGGTTAGCGGCTCCGATTACCCTTTTGACTCGAAAGGGGACGCAATTTGTGTGGGATAACTCGTGTGAAACAGCCTTTGAGGAATTAAAGAAGCGCTTGACTAGTGCACAAATTTTGATTATGCCCGAAATAGGAGCTGAGTATGTCGTGTATTGTGATGCCTCGAAAGAAGGATTGGGTTGTGTATTAATGCAAGGAGGTAGAGTGGTACGGTATGGGTCGAGACAGTTGAAAACCCACAAGCGAAATCATCCAACCCATGATTTAGAGCTCGTGGCTGCAGTTTTTGCCTTGAAGATTTGGCGACATTATTTGTATGGCGAGAAATTTGAAGTCTTCTCTGACCATGAGAGTTTGAAGTACTTGTTCACCTAGAAAGAGTTGAATCTACGACAACGCCAGTGGATGGAGCATATTGAGGATTGTGACTTTGATCTACAATACCACCCGGGAAAAGCCAATGTGGTTGTGGATGCTTTGAGTAGGAAACCTACACAGTTGGCAAGTATAGTCATTTGTGAATGGAAGGCGATTCGAGATTTGGGAGTTTATGCTTCGTGTTTTGAGGAAGTTCAGGAAGGGGTGACTTTGTGCAATTCGACGGATCGATCCACTTTATCCACTCAAGCGATTGACACCCAACTGTGTGATGATGAAACAGATGAGTTACAAAAGAAGTATTTCAGTGGC
The DNA here is from genome assembly GCA_014822125.1 of Arbutus unedo. NCBI lineage: Eukaryota > Viridiplantae > Streptophyta > Magnoliopsida > Ericales > Ericaceae > Arbutus > Arbutus unedo. The sequence continues at coordinate 23,691 of JABCMJ010000588.1, forward strand.
AATGCTGGAGAGGGGTGGATGGTGTATGCCGATCGGAGTTTGCGCTTCCAAGGAAAACTATTTGTACCCGTTTCATGTCGAGAGAGAATTTTGAGAGAGTTTCATCACTCGCCATTGGCTATTCACCCAAGAGGAACAGAGATGTACGATGACCTGCGTCGCCAATTTTGGTGGCCCGGGATGAAGTATGATGTAGTAAGTTTTGTGTCAAAGTGCCTTACATGCCAACAAGTGAAAGTTGTTTACCAAAGTCACAAAAGGGACACGATGCTATTTGGGTGATTGTTGATCGCCTGACTAAGTCTGCTCATTTCTTATCTATTCGAATGATCGATTCCGTGAAAAAGCTTAGCCATTTGTACATTCGTGAGATCATTCGACTTCACGGGATTCTAGCGTCTATTGTGTCCGATCGAGATCCGCGGTTCACAGCACATTTTTGGTAGAGTTTGCAAGCTACACTCGGTACGACTCTTTTGGTTAGCACAGCTTATCACCCTCAAACAGATGGCAATCCAAACGAACGATCCAAATATTGGAGGATATGCTTCGGGCATGTGTTTTGGACTTTCGAGGAAATTGGGAAAATCGTTTACCCTTGGTCGAATTCGCGTACAATAATAGTTACTAATCAAGCATCGAAATGGCACCGTATGAGGCCTTGTATGGGCGACCATGTAGATTACCCGTGTGTTGGACTGAGTTGGGTGAGACGACTATTGTCAGACCGGACTTAGTTGGGGAGACTACTGACAATATGAGATTAATTCGCCAACGACTATTGGCCACTCAAGAGAGAATAACAAAACAAATTAAGGTGATCCGTCAGAGATTACTTACAATGCAGAGCCGATAGAAGAGCTATGCTGATCGTCGTTGTCGCCCTTTGTCGTTCGAAGTGGGTAACCATGTGTTTTTGAAAGTATCACCACGACGAGGTCTATTCCGTTTCGAGCGAAAGGGAAAGCTTTCACCGCGATATATCGGACCCTTTGATATCCTCGAGAGAATTGGGGAAGTGGCATATCGTTTGGCTTTGCCTCCAAAATTTTTGGTATTCATGATGTGTTTCACGTCTCGATGCTGAGAAAGTATGAGCTGGACCCGTCACATGTATTTTAATGGTCCGAACTTGAGTTAGAAGCGGATGCCTCTTATAGAGAGAAACCGGTGAGTATTCTCGACTCACGTGAGCAAGTGCTAAGAGGTAAGACAATATCTTTGGTTTGAGTTTTGTGGGACAACCAAGGTAGGGAATGATCAACATGGGAGCGAGAGGACGAAGTTCGAGAGAAGTATGCACACTTGTTTACTTTTTGACTATAATGAGTTTCCTTCTTTATTTTGATGATAATTGAAATCATGAGTTGTTTGATGTAGTGTATGGAGCGATTGTTATGAATTAGCATGCACTTTCTTAGTCGCACTTGTTATATGTTTATTGGCATTGTTTTAGTGTACTTGTATGGTTAGGATATTTGAACTTCTTAAATTTATTGAACGTTGTTGAGTTTGGACTCGTTGAGCATTGCTTATACACGAGATAGATAGTGGAAGTATTGTTAGAGGTGTTGGATTGATAAACGTGTATCTATGTCTTGGGTGGGATACATGGAGAAGTATCCATGTCGGTATACTACGCCTTAAATTTGGTGGACAAAATTCCTTTAAGGAGGGAGGAATATGAGGACCCGAAAAATTTTTCGTTCTTAAATTGTGTTTGAGATGTTTAATTAATGAGATATATCGTTGGAAGATGTTTTGGACTCGGGTAAGTTAGGACTTGACCTGGCGGCTTAATTTTGTCAAATTATTGAGATGAGAGCATTTTAGTCATTTGGCCAATTCCCATGTTTTGGCTTAAAATCAGATTGTGTGGAAAAAGATAGGGATTTTAAAAAGCTCAAACCTCTCTCTCTCTCTCAAAACTCCTCCACCTTCTCTCTACAAATGCTACCAATCCAACCGACGAATTTCAATTTCCTCCAAGATATGGAGTGACCTATGCTTGCTTGGCGCATACCCGAAGACGGATCGTCAATTCGGAGTTTGAGGAAGGAAAATCGAAGCTCTTGAGGTCATCTGAAGCTAGGAGATCATCTTCACCGCCAAATCTATCATCTTAACCTTGAGGTAGGGAGATAATACCTTATATAAGCGTGTGTGAGTGTGTAAAGTGGTGAAATTGCATGATTGTGTCGTGCAGGGATAGAAAAGTTAGTTTTGGTTCGTGTTCTTGACTCTGCTGGAAAACCCAGAAATCCACCCGACCGCTTGAGCGGCCTCCAGCTCGCTCGAGCGGCCTTCACAAGTTTGGACACCGCTTCAGCGATTGTCAAGCAGCCTGTCGGGTGGTCTTTTTCTGCTCTCTGGAAAATTTGAACCCGGTGGGCCACCCGAGCGGCCTCCAGCTCGCTTGAGCAACCTTCATGGATTTTGGCAGATTTTGCTAATCTTTTTCGATGGATTCCCTTATGGTTTTGCGCCATTGTTAGACATTTTTTAGTGAGATCTGACGAGGCAATGCACGTTTAACTCTATGAACAATTGGTAGGGTGATTTGGGTCGATATCAATGAAGTGACTTATTACGTAGTTGACAACTAAACGAACGATTACACTTGGAAGGGTACTAGAATCCTTCGAAAATGCTAGGAATGTACTAGAATCCTTCGGGAATGCTGAAAAGTTACTAGATTCCATCGAAAATAAACTAGATTCTATCGAGAATGCTAGGAATGAACTAAATTCCATCGAGAATGCTAGGGATGGACTAGATTCCTTCGGGAATGCTAGGAATGTACTAGAATTCTTCGGGAATGTTAGGAATGTACTAGACTCCTTCGAGAACGCTAGGAAGGTACTAGACTCCTTCAGGAATGCTAGGAATGCACAAGACTTCATCAGGAATAATAGGGACATAATGAGATTTTCAAAAATGTATTGGAGGAACATCAAAACCTTCCCTGTGACGGAGTGGGAGCAAACTATTATTTATTATCCGAATTAATCTATCAAGCATTGAGTAATATGTTTACTTGTTTTCCCTTAGAACTTATTGTGACATATTCATTCATTTGGGCTACTCTTCTTAGCTTGATTACCCATTGTCATATTATTATTCGCATCAAATCCTAATGTTGGTATCAATGTTCTTACTGGTTTGTGGGTCACCCCTTCTTTGATTTCAGGTACAAATCTCTAGCAGTAGATGGATCAACATGGCATGTCTGATTATGTGCATATCTCATAGTTTTTGTTAGGAGCTACATGACATCTTTTAGTATCGATTTTTGGAAAGATGTAATGTAACACTATCTTTTGATCAAACTCAACTCACGATATAATTCTCCAATTTTGTGGTTCAAAAATGATTAAATGTGGATCGGTGGGCTATTTTGGAGAAATATTTCCTCTATAAATTCGAGTATCGTTAGTCTCTAATTATTTTGGATTATTGCTAAAATTTTGAGGCATGACAAACACTAGGAAGGTTGTCACAGAACTTATAGTTGTAGCGTTTCGGACACTAACCTCAAATTTAAAAATAAATTTACAAAGAACTCAAGAATTGATTAAATAAAGAAAGTAGACTAGATTTTGATGATCTGTTCAACCTAGATTTTGGTGGTCAACATCTTCTCTTTAATAACTCAATCAAGAATTCAGGTCAAAAAATCTTGATTGAAAGATTTTTTTATGAAAATAATTTAATTCGAAAGATGTGTTCTTAAAGATTTTTGTTCAAGAAATATTAATTCAAATCGTAGGAGAACATCAACTCAAGTATCAGATGTACCAAATTAATGGCGACAACTGATCAAGTGTTTAACACTCCTTATTTGGTTCAAAAATAAGAACTCGAATAAATTTAAGAACTAATGATAAAAAATAACTGAGAAGATGTTAAAAATCTATATCATCGGATAAACATCATCCTGTGATTTTGCCTAAAAGATTTAGCCTAGCATATTAATGAAAGAAATAATAAGAATAATGGAAAACATGAGGCAAAAAATTAAATAGACCTTACTTGAAAATCTTCAATAAAAATTACTGGAACTAAACTCTGTAATTGAAAACTAGAAAGAAAACTAATAAGAAAAGGCAGGTAATTAAATCTAAGCTTCCATGGACTTTAAATAAGAAGAAACCCTAAAATGATAAGAAAATTATCCTAAAAATATAAGAAAACTAAATAATCAAGAAATAAAAATAAAGAAAATCTGGAATTCTTACAATCCTGGCTTGATGATCCAGTCAAGCTTTAACCCTAACCGGTCAAGTTTACTTATTGGAAGTTTTATGCTATTCTTTTCCAAAACCTGAGATGATGGCCTGACCTGATGAACCAGTTAGGTTTTTCCCTTCAGCACATGCGTGACCTGATGAACCAGTCAGGTTTTCCTGGCCTGATGATTCAGTCAGTTTCCCCTTCAACGAAAGGTTCACCAGGTTCTCTCGAGAAGTCAAAATTAGGATTTCACACCCCACATCGACTAATTCTAATGTCTAGGGTATAAACAAAGATCCAATTTGAGTATTGTATATTTTGTATTAGTTTTGCTTTAATTATTGAGATCGTATAATATTGAATACATATTTTGATTTATGAAGTTATTTATATTCTTTTTACTCGTTATATGTGTTTGTATTCTTGACTCAAATACAAAAATACAAGTGATTAATGAATTTGTGTTAATTGATTGAGATAGACTATATCTCATAAGATGTGACGTGCTATCAAACTATTCGAGTCTTGGAAACAGATTGTTCTGGTAAAACCGCTTGTGCTAGGCCTAGAGAATCGATGTTAGTTTGGGATTTAAAAATATTCTTAGGCAATATTCCGTGTACTTGTTAACCTCGTGATGTTCAATAGATCTGAATGATAGAGGTTAAATAATACAAAATTAGCATCGTAAGGGTTATGAACTTGAATCTTAGGTCTGTCTCTATAAATTTCTAATAGCTTTTAATTATTGTCTTTCAAAATTTAATTAATTAAACCAAACCAAATTTATGTTTTCAAATAAGAATAGAATCAATTTAAAAAATTTTGTAACTATTCCGCATCCCTACGGCACGATACTCGACCTTATTGCTTTACTTTTCAACTACATATAATAAAGAATTTTAATAATCAAATTTGACACAATAATGCAACAACTAGATTTTTCAAATCAATTACACCAAAGACTACAATGTTGCACAATCTATTTTGAAAATATCATCCAAACCAATTTAAGAGAATCGTAATCTATTCTACTCATAATTCAGAATCTACAATTCACAATAAAAAATTTAAAATCGAAAAAATAAACACCCATAACTTTTAAATATATATATATATATATATATATATATA
>JABCMJ010000590.1:0-24352 GCA_014822125.1 Arbutus unedo
ACCCCCCCCCTCCCCCCCCCCCCCCCCCAACACTTAACCTCTGCCCCTTAACCTCCCATAGAGATCCCTCACCTCTACCATGGATGATCCAAACCCCCCATTCAATCCCTCATCCACCCTCCACTCCCATTAAATTCCTCTAAGCCATTGGATGGCCACCCAGCCCCTTAGCCTATAAATATGACCCCCTCTCCCTCTCTCTCTCTACCTCTCCACCAGCACTTCAAAATAAAACATAGAGAGAGAGAGAGAGAGAGAGACTCAGAGAAGTAAAGAGAAAAGCTAGAGAGAGAGAGTGACCCATTTTGTTGGGAACTCAATTCCAACCCAAATCAGTCCGAACCTTTCATTCTAAAGTAAATTCTTAACCCCTAGGTTCTATTTTTAATGTCTCGTAACCAACTTAGTAGCTTCACCAAATTTTAATGGAGGTAGCCCAACATTGAAGATGAACCAGTGACAGGCTCATGGTTGCCACCTATCTACTTGCAACCGCTATGTCCTATGCGGCCTAGAGGTCACGACCCATAGACTTAGAGGTCACGACCTTATGGCTGCGACCTTACTGTTTGACTTGTAACTGACGTTACACTCGAGACACTAAGTTTACACCTTACAACTGTAGTATTTAAATTCGAACAATTTACTTTCTATTTAAGTTCTATTTATTATAGTTTAGTCCTTGCTTATTATTTACACATTTAAACCTTAGATTTCATTAATCATACATTGAACTTATGTTGTGAAATTATAGTTTTGCCTTATGTTAGAAATTACCTTTTAGCCCCCATTATTTAAATAATTATAATTTAACCCCTTTTTATATAAATTACAATTTAGATCCTTCACTTTTTCAAATTATAGATTAGTCCCTATAGTTTTAAAAATCACATTTTAACTCCATAGTTTACTTAAATTATAGATTTATTCCTATGTTTACTTCAATTACAAATTTAATTTCATGTTCAACTTTATTATGATTTTACCCCAACTTTAATATTATGTACATATAAACTCTAACTAGAAAAATTACATATTTAATCTTAGGCTTTGTTAAATCGAAAAAAATATCCTAGGATATACGTTAGAATGCACTTAATTTATACTTTGCCATATTAGATCTTAGAATGTATCTTTACTTTAATTGCACATATGTCATATTACTTTACTATTTATGATCTCATTGTTACGCTTTTAATTTATTTAAATTATTGTTTATCAATTACATGAATATGTTAAAGCACAATGCTAGATTAGGGTTATGACACAAGTATGGACTTTGAGGTTTAGAACGTTAGTTGAACTTCGGAAATGAGGGTATTATGCGAATACTTGTGCCTTGAAATCTTTGATGAACATTGTGGAAACTGAAGTTGTCATGGACGACATATATTTTCCATGAGAATATGTTTGTGCGACTTAAGATGTGTTGTGATTTAAGCCGAGTTATGGCTTAAATCTTGAGATGTCATTTAGCCAAGCTATGTTTTTAATCGAGTTATGCATTTAGCCGTGTCATTCATTTAGCTAAATTATGTATTAGACCGTGTTATTTTCTTTAGTCGTAGCGTGCCTTTCTCAATGTAGTCTAGTTGTCATCAAGTAAAGTACAAGAAGTACCCTAGTGTCGGAATAGTGTTCAAAAAATATAACGTTTGGGAACATGATGATAAAAAACGTTGGTGGAGTATGATTAGCATGGTAGTCAAGATCATTATAGGACGGGAGCACCATAACGCGGATCTTTTGTATAATATGACATGTTGTCAAAATCAATGGTTGTGATTGAAAGTCGAGAACTTGTGTAACATATGGGATGATATATAGGTAAATATTGACATTTGTGCCATCCAATTTATCTTTGTTGTAAGAACTCGGAATTTTTTTTTTAAAATATTGTCCGAAATTTGATTTAAAAAGTGATTTTATACACTTTATGTATATATATGATTTGGGAGTTTATGTGTAATATATGGGAGATGAGGGTTTTGTGGGTAACAAGTATAATGGTAAGGGGTGTAAGTGTATTTGAAACTTTAAATAGGGCCATATCAGATTATTTTTGGGAAAACCCAGATTTCTTTTCTCTCCTCTTTTCTCTTTTCCCGTTAGAGCTCAATGGGAGTGTGTACATGTTAGCTACTCCAAACCCACTTCACAAATCTTGCTAAAATCTCAAATACCTTTAGATCCTTCATACCCCCTTCATGGTTGAGTAGTTGGTGGTTGATCGAGTTTATTTTGCTTGGAGAAAGTCTACCCAAGCTCATCCACCATTGGAGGTGAAAGCTTACTTTGGAAGCTCATATTTTGCGATCCGACACTACAAGTAGGGATTTCTTACCTCTTTTATGTGTATATGACGTGTTTTTGGTGATGTATGAGGTTGGGTATGAGTTTAGAACTTAGGAAATGGAAGTTGGAAAAATCTGCAGAAATTCCGTTTTTGGGTCAGTGCACCCTATTACCGGTAATAGGATGCCTATTACCGGTAATACAGTGTAAAGCATAGTTAGGCAGTTTTTGGGCAGTGTAGTCTATTACCGGTAATAGCGCATGTATTACCGGTAATTCTGGGAACTTTTCTTAATGAAAATTTTTGTTGAATAATTGAATGATTGGCTTCTTAGGGCAATGTTTACACCTACTCTCGGTCATAAGTAGGTGTTAAGTACGGGGTTCCGGATTTCTGTTTGACGATCATGCGTGTGTACATTACTGCATTTGGTTTGATGAATGTAACATAGAAATTATTGTTGTGGTTATTGCCTTGCATTGACACGATGCATTGTCTAGCCTCCAACGGGAGATGTGCTAGTTATATGACGTCTAGCCTCCGAAGGGAGATGTGCTAGTTTGATGATGTCTAGCCTCCGATGGGAGATGTGCTAGTTATGTGACGCCTAGCCTCCGACGGGAGATGTGCTAGTCCTAGCCACCATTGGGTGATGTGCTAGTTGGTATATGAAAATTGAATGGATGTGAGAAATGCATGTTGACTCGTCAAGTGACTTGTTATGTATATCCTAGATTTTGTTATCGTAACTCAAGGACTTGTGGGTTATTTATCATGAGCTGGTTATTGTGAATTGTACATGAAGCATACCAAATCATTGCATATTCATATAAGATCGGTATAGACATCTCTACTGGCTTTGTAGCTCACCCTTTCATTCTTTCAGGTACGGGTTCGGAGACATGATTAGACTTGCATGGATGCGTGTTTTGAGGAAACGACATGATAGGAGTTATGTATCATCTTTAGACTTATATTTTTTTGAAAGATGTAAAGTAACTTCTTTTTTTGTGAAATCATGTACTCAAATTTAAAACATTTGCAATACTTTAACTTGTTATTTGGGTTATCGGGCCGGGGGTGTCCCTTTGGGATTGTAAAGTTTGGACTTCTATGAACTTACTTTGAATCGAAAAGTGATTATTTAGGAGTATATTTTCGAAATTTGCAAGTTTTATTTAAGATGTGAATATTTTTATTATTTAAAATCGAGGGCGTGACATTTGCTAAGTCTCCCGAGCCATGATTACTCGTTGTTAAATTGGTATTTTGACCTTTTAGGGTTTGGAGACAAGTGGGGGGTGCTTTGAAGTAAAAATTAAAATTTTTTAGTTAAAGTCCAACAGATGTCCGGTCATGTTTGGACAAATGTTCGGATGAGCTAAAAATTCAACTTCTAGAAACATTCCTGGGCCAGATATCCAGACGAGAGATCAGACGGGACTGGACAAGACAACAATTCAACTTCTAGCAAAATTCCCAGGCCAAACTAGACGTATTTTTACACCAATGATTGGACACCAGCTCAGCAGAACACATCATCAACTGCCTCATAGGTGTTGGAACGGGAAAGTCATGCGTCCGAACGGATCTGCCACCCCAAGCTTTGTCATACTTACGTCAGCCCTAATCTCAAACGGCACAGGTGTCCGGATAGGAGAACATGCGTCCATATGGATTTAAATTGCAGCTTCTGGATGAATCTCTCACACAGGCATCCGAACGGGACAACTAGGCATCCGGATAGCCTAGGGCAGTCAAATTGTCTATTAATAGGGGACTTACGTTTTTCTAAAGGGGATTCCAACTTTTCCTTAGTTTTCTAGTCATATATCATTATAAGAAGCTACCTTCAAGGGAAAGGAAGCTAGGAAAGGGATAGGAAATGGTAGAAAGAGAAAAAAATTTGGCGTGCGTTGTGAACGTTGTAGTTAGGTCGTTGTAATAAGAAGCTATTCTTTTATATGCAGTCAAGTTCAATGGCCAGCTAATTTTCCATCTAAGGCAAAGATAAATCTCCAACTTCGCGTAATGAGTATGTCTTGTTAGCTTCCGACTTTTATTATTTGGATCGATGTTGTATGAAATAGAATTACAGCTTTTCATAAAAGTCTTCTTCTTCTTCTTATTTGTTCATCGTGTTTTCCCGACATACAACAAGATCTCATTGATTCATGCAAATCCGACCGAGATAGATTATGCCGTGTAAGACGGATTGTGCTAGCAGACGATTTATGCCTTAGAGATGAATCGTACTAGTAAGACAACTCGTGCTAAGCCACAATAATCTATGCCAATTGGCAGGTTCGAATATCTTTCAACAAATATTGTGTGGACTTACTACCTACATGGTGTTTGACGGATCTGAATAATGAGTATTAGACAGCTGGAAAGTATCATTACATAGGATTGGGGCTCATTCAAGCTTAGATCATTTTTCTCTCAAAGTTCCAGTATGTCCATTATTGTGTTGTATTTTCATATTTAGCTTACTCACAAGAAACTAAACTTCGTTCTTTAAAAGTTAAAATAGATTCAATTGGAATAGTAATAACCAATTAACCATGTCTTACACTTTTCATTTATAAAGAGCACAAGTAGTTTTAAATATTCAGTTTGATACGGCATAGCAACGACACACTTGAGACTTGAGATTTGAGGTTTTCAATGGAGGACTTAGACTTAACGTCACTCTACTTCACCATATTTTACCCTCATACATACGTGTTACTGCTTCTATACAAATTGCGCATAACATATAATGGTTTATTTTCTCATATTGCCTTAAACATTAAAAAGGAAATTTAAGGGTAAGATAACTTATTGGACCTCATAGCTCATGGTGTATATTTCTTACTCCTAGAATATTCGGTCATTGACGATACATTTACCGAGGAAGACATCGTTGAAAAGACTTTATAAAGGGATTTCACATTTTTGTAAGGGCAAAACATATACTATCTTTTGTTTTCAATGGAATGTTTCTGGAAATTGGTCACTTTATTCTTTTATTAACGTTTTCAAAAATCGGGTATTACAACTTAGTATTAGAGGTTTATGATCCACCTTATCTTGAGACTTTTGGTAGTTTGAGTAGATCACATTCGAGAGTTTTATCTTGGTTGGTTATTTATTTATGCATTACCATTAATGATATCATATGTTCTAAGTTTAATCTGTAAATATTTATAGATAGTTTTTGACTCTGACTACAAGGCACACAATTTTTGGTTGATGACGTTTTCGACAACGAGCTTATGGACGAGATGACACTAGAAGACGAGGAGGCACAATAGCTTGTTGCTTACACTAACGATGACAAAGATCCAGAAGAACCCCCGTTTCAGGAGATGATGACTATAAGACACCACCTACAGTAGTGGCGAAGATATCATTGTGAGATTGGTACGATGATAAGGATGTTTCAGACCCATAAAGGGAGCATGAGCCGGATTTTGGTGACGATGATGACATGTGTAGGTACGATGAAATTGATGTTGACAAACCCAAGGAGGAACTGATTAGTAACATGGAGTATTCACCCACACCAGATCACCCTTTGGTGTTGATGGATGTATCTGACAAGAATAGCTAGAGCGGGAAGAATGACTACAACTCCGAGACGATGGTTTACATAAAGATAGCGCCACTAGTACCTTACGCTTTGAAGGCCAAAGAAGAACCCTACTACATGGGATCACTGGCAATCATTGACCGTCTAGAGGATGAAAAGTACTGGCTAAATGTCCCCACTGGTTTTCAAGAGCGAGTGGAAAATTGTGTGTCTTGTGAATGGATTCAGTGTCAGCACCAGTAAAACAGCAGATCATCGAGCCGCTTGGAGATGTTAATTTTTACAACCACTCTACCTATGTCGATCTACCATTTATGATAGAAGGCCATCAGTTGATCAACCCATGGGAGCTTGATTGTTGGAGCTACAAGATATTTTGAAGATGCCATGGCATTTACGAGGTTATTTGGGAGAGAGAATACCACCTGTGTCGAGAGCATTCTAGTTTGTTTTTACACTAATCACATTAGTTAGTATGGGTAGGAGTAGAGTGTACTTTTTGTGGGCTAATATGAAAACATGTACACTCTCTAATGGACTACTAGAATCCATTGCATGCAAACATTTTGTCATCATGTACGCGTACATGACTTATTTGTATCACCAAGCATCACGATCTTTATTATATATAGAGGCTTCAAATAGGCATTTCGTCTATTACATTTCTATTGTAATTTTATTTTATTTTTAATTTTTAATTGCTTTTCCACATTATCGGTGAATTCCTGTTCCTCTCTCATGTCAAGATCCTATTCCTCTCTCATGTCGAGATCATTGCCCTCTATAAGAAAAACAAACAACTAGGCTGGGGTATCTAATTTGTGCAAAAAAAAAAAAATGATTGAAGAGAGCAACAAAATCAAACCACTTTTCACTTTGGGTTAGGGCATAATTAGGGTTTATAGATGTAGGACCCTGCCCTAAAGAGACAAATTTTGCCATACAAGTCATGGACATTATTACCCATGTTTGCCATTGCGAGTTACCAAGTCTTACTTTTTCTAACAAGGTTATTATTGTTAGATATAATAAGGTTTGACTTTTGAATGTACATCCAAAAAGCATATAATTTAGGGACAAACTCACCTACTTATTTTTCTATATTTTTTAGTTACTTTTTGCCTTAGATACCTCTAACAGGGCCCGACTCTATTGGCCCAATTTCATTTCTTAATTTCTTTTTCTCTTTGTTTGTTGGCCTCTAACCAACCTTAGGAGGTGCGGCATGACCAATGGCGCTTAATAGTCGGGAATCGAATATTCGAATGCCACTCTAATTGGTATGCATTTTTCTCATTGTGATATAATCTTCATTGCGCCCCTATAATCTTTGTTAATTTCTTCATTTTAAGCTTAATAATATTATCTTTTGCCAATTAAAAAAAAATAGTGGACAGATATAATTGTAATTTTTGGAGTTTTTTTTACAACTCCATGCTGTATATGCCTTAATCTTATAGGAGCATCTAAGATGTTGGCTCCAAGAACTCCATTGCCATTTTTTCACCTTTTCCTCTCAAGTCAATTAGTCAAAATGCGAGCAAATGAATTAAGGAGCCAACCCTTTGGTTAAAAAACTTAAATTTTGACTCTTTTATTCTTTGTTTTTGGACTAAATAAATGATCCGTTCCGCTTTGTATAATATTATTTGCTTCGATCATCGAAATCCATGCATTCCCATGCAAGTCAACCATTCCTAGATTGCTCTAGAACGAATACGCTTAACTGTGAAGTATTATTTGATTTTGTCACGGCTTTAAAAGGCTTTATACAAAATAAGGTCATGATCTATTATATATAACACTGAACTTACATCCATCAAGTGATGTGAGACGCTTAACCACTCATCCAAACGTCCACCGAGACTCTTCCTCCTAGATAGTTGGCCTCACAACTAATACTACAGATTGACTGGGGTGTCACAGCACCATTGCCAAACTTATTTTCAGTCTATTTCGCAATATGTATTAGAGAGTTGTAGGCTCATGTCTAGATCATAAACATTATTCTCCTATCACGATTGTTGCGTTATTATTTGTTCTTATTTTTGTATTTTCAGTTGAGATATTTTTGTGTTCCATTTGATACTTATGAGACCTAGGCTATTCTCCCTTTATGGATGGGTGTGAATAACATCTTTTTTTTTTTTTCTCAAGTTACCAAATGAAAAAAATAAATAATAATCTGATAAAAATTAAGCTAACGCCAGCAGTTTTTCGAAGAAGGGGAGCGGCATAAAGTTCGATGATAGATTTTTCCCTACCACTTATTGCAACTTGGACTATATTATTTACTTTGATGTCAAATTCATTTTATACAGATTTAACCCATTTTGCGTAGAATTCAAAAGCTGAATGTAATGGGATCTCATCGCGCGTTAAAAAAACGTGATTTGATTCGTTCACTTTGTAAAACTCGACAGATAAATGATTTATGTAAAATAAAGTTTCAAAATGATCGAGTATTCAAATGGAACCATTCGATTTAGGCATCACAAATGTCAAATTTATACTAATCTTGCAAGTTCGGCTCCTATTGCCGACGAAAAATGTTTGGGATCATTGGGAGTTTGACAAGTCGTTTAGTCGATGTGCACGTAAACACTCTTATACGATTACAACTAGTTGGTATTAAGTTGAGGATAATTCCGATGTTGGCCGGATACATCGACTATAAAAAAGGATAAATTTATGATTTCTTTTTCTTTACATTTCAATTTAAGCTTCTTATAAAAATTCAACTCAAGTGATTTTAGTTATTTTACTAAAGCAATTGAGATTTTATAAGATTATATATTTTCAGGGCAATGCAACATTTACCCACAAAGATAGTTTGAACTTAAAATTAAAAAATAAATGTCTCTCTCCAAATATTAAAAAACAATAAATTATTTTTAGCAAAAAAAATCCATTTATATTAAAATTAAGCGATTATTTTTTAAATATAATAGATTTTGTATCTATTTCGATAACTTTAGTTAAGAACAATACAAAAAGAATAAAAAAATAAATAAAACAAAACTTAATCAAGTATTTATGCCTTCACAGTTAAAATCTCATTGTGCAGTTAAAGGATACCACACAATACCAAATGTGTTGTAGAAATAAAAGCTGTGAAAAAAATAAATTTGAAGAGTCTCGAATCACAAACCCTGAAAATATATAATAACATCATGCTTTATTATTCATATATTATGTATTTAATATTATTTATGACCCTAAGCGAGGTTAGTGGGCATGGCTACATGATGATCGGCCCATAGTGTTTGAAGAAAGAAACACTGAGATACGAATGAAATTGGCATTGATAGAAGATTGGAGGCAGAAAGAAATAATTAAGATAAAACTAGGTCTTGTCATGATTTAAGTTTTGGGCATAATTAGATTCTGAGACATGGGGTCCGTATCTAATTACAAACCTGATTATACACCATGAAAGTCATGCTCATTATTACCCTGTTTCCCACTACTAGTTGCCATGTTTTACTTTGGCAACCAAAATACTTTTTAAGATATTTTTATTTTATCTCTTTTTGTATGCACAAAAATTAAGTAAAACGTTCTCCGACTGAAATCATTTTCATCAAATCAGCAAAAACTCGAAAATGACTTGAGGAAACAATTGGGTGTAGTAAAAACTCATATGTTCTCCAATTGAATCCCGTGTGTGTGTGTGTGTGTGTATATATATATATATATATATATATATATATAAATATGTTTTTTAATAGCATTGGAAGGTTATATTGGGTACTTGAAATATACTTTTTGGCAACAAGATAGAGAAAATGACATTGAATGGGATTTTACTGTTACTTTTGACGGAGAAACAGACAGCCACACTTTATTGAGACTGTAGTGGGTAAAATGCACTCACCTCCCCTGAGGTTTCTGACAAATACAGGGAATATTTAAATAAATTAGATTTAAGTTATATTTTTATTAAATATGTTCAAATAAATATACATCTCATGTAAATAATTATTTTTTTTACAAACGGTATTTTAATTTATCACTTAATGCATATTTTTAAGTTTGTATTCCTTTTTTAATCTAACATAATAAAAATACATACATATTTTTAGTTTATCTTATTAAAAAATGTTACAATTTTTAATTTAACTTATTATTTTTTTTATATTTGACTCTTTTTTCTATTCGAGCCTTAAATACTAAAATTAATTTAACTTGAGTTCTATTAGTCAATTTTATAAAATTACTTAGGCATCTTTCGTTTTAGTAATCATTTTTTAGTTTTATAAACATGATATATCTAATGAATCCCATTATTGTTCTTCCTCTACATGTATTTTATTTAATAGAAAATATATATATACACATCATAACTTATCATATCAAGAAAAAGAACTCTTATGAGCAAGAAGGTTTGAACAATGTCCAGATATGATATCGATGTAAGTTTTTTCTCAGTTATGGACATGTATCTAGTATCGGAAGCTTAATTAGGATTAGAAAATGTGTCATTGTGATACAAATATCATTCTTAGAGTCACAAATAATGACAAAAAACAAAAACAAAAAACCACAAAAGAAATTATGCAAAAGTGACAAATACAATTTTTTTGAATAAAGACAAAAACATTAGTCTAGTTAATTTAGGCCAAGCAACAATGTACATGCAACTCCCGTCGATAAAATTGATGTAGAAATTAAACAAAAATAACCAAACATGTAAGTTCGAATAATTATTTTAATTACAAATATATAATATAAAATCAATCAAATTAATATTTCAAGTTTTAATAAAAATAAAAATATTGTGTTTCAGATAAGTTACATAAATTTTTCTAATAGACTCATAATAGTTTTTTCTTAATATGATAAATCATGATGTATATATTTTTTATTAAATAAAATACATATAGAGGACGAAAAAATAATGAGATTCATTAATTAAATATATCATCTTTATAAAATTAAATAATGACTGCTAAACGTAAGATGCGTAAGTTATTTTAAAATTGACTAATATAATTTAAGTCTAATTTAATTTTAGTATGTAAAGCTCGAATAGAAAAAAAAGTAAAAAATATCAAGTTAAATTAAAAATTATAACGTTTTTCTGATAAAATTGACTAAAAATATATATGTACTTTTATTAGGTTAAATGTACATAAGGAATGTAAACTTAACAATATGCATTAAGTAATACATTAAAATATATTTATTAATATACTTTATAAAAATATAACTTGAGCCTAATTTTACTTAAACATTTAAAATTTTAATTTTAAAAATTATTTTACACTATATACGTTCATATATAATTACAATATATATATTTAAATGCACACATAAATAAATTAAATATATTAAACAAAAAAGAAGTAAAAAAGCTTAAGAGGTGGATCTTAATATGGGTATTTTTGTCTTTTACAAATAAAAACTAACGGCGTTAATAAAAAACTAACGGTAGGAGGATAACAGTCTAATAGTTTCAAAAGTAAGGGAGGTAATTGCATTTTCTGAAACCTCAGAAGAGGTCAATGCATTTTGCCCAAAAAAATTTACCAAAAATGTTCCTTCTCTATCTATATCCGAACGTACACGAACTTTTTATCTGAATGAAAATATACTTCTGTAAAAGAATGTATCTTCAAAAAACTATCCGTATCTAGTCGACGGACGGACAATCTGATGATTTTCGATTGTTAAAGTTATACTCAATTAATATTACTTTCAAATGAAATGCGTGTAGTAGCAAATTACAACATAGCTTTACCTCCATGGGAGTTTGTCTTTCTATAGGTTCTCCCTCATCAATTTGAGTCATTCTTCATCTCAGAATTCCTCATTCAAGACCGATTAAATTTTCTTACAATTGATCTCTATGAAGATAAGTTTTATTTGGACTCTCTGAACCTTATCTCTTACACTTGGAGTTTAATTCAACTATTTACTCCTTGTTATAAGTGAAACAAGCATGGGACTTATCATCTTTGTTTGTTAAGGATTGATCCCAAGCTATTCGAGTTCGAAAATTGTCCTTATTTCGTTAGAATTCAGTCATAACTATTGAACCACATTTCTCAAGTCAGCAAATATATTTCTCTACTCAGTAACACGTCTGTACACAAGAGCATCATGTTGTCAAGCTAGCTCTCTATTTACTTGCTCCGTAAAATCCTAATTAGATTAATCAGATTTTACCTCATTCAAGTATCCCCACTTTGACTACTCTCGACTAATTAGGTGAAGTAGACAAAACTTATCTATTCCTTATTACTGTCGGCACCCATTGGTCGGAGACATTTGCAAATATTATCTATTCATTCACTTGAAGCCATAGTCTGTGTGTGCCCCTTTTAACGTCTCTTTTTCACTGTTCTTCTTCCCTTGGTTTTGAGAGAACCCCTTTATGATTTCTTGAAAAATTCCTCTACATGTGCGCCATCACCCAAACCTTTGAACCATGTCATCTTATGATCATATCGTCAAGTTTATCGTTTTGAACCATGTCATCTTATGATCATATCGTCAGGCGTCGACTCCTAGAGTCTGATCCTTCTTTTTTCTTTGAGTGAACACCAGCCAGCAAAAGCTTTCCTTTTTTTAATTGTTCCAGGCTCCACTTTTGGTCGAGATGGCTACTGGTTGTTCAGCTTTGCTTCACAATGCAACTAGCATCCCCATTTTTCGTCTGAGGAGTAGTGCTCTTTCTACATGGTCTTTTCTCAACTCCTTGATTTCTCGATCTTGTAGAGAGAGTTCCCGTTCCATCTCCTCAATGGCACATTCCCTCATTTGCAGTTTCTCCTGTAAATCTTGTCCCTTCCTAAACCTCTTTGTTGTCTTGGCACACTCGTCCCCATAAGAACATGACCTTTCTCCATATCTCTCTAGGCACCTTGTAGGTTTGGTCTGCCCTTTTCCCACCTAGGTTGTTATATGGGTGTTGCTAGCCATGAGAATTAACATTTTTCACAAACGACGTCAATTGTGAGTGAGTGAAAACTTCTTTATAGAAAAAGTTGCTCTTTGATCTACGGCCGAACACACTAACTCTCTAACTCATCGGAAACCTAATTCTGCAAATGAGTACATCGTCAAAGAAACCTCTGCATCTTGTTGAAGGGAAAATACTCTAATGATTAGGTCAGTACTCGATCAATATAACTCTCAAACCTAATTCTAGTAATAATAAATTATGACGTATCTTTACCCCAATGGGTGTTTGTTTTTTCATAGAGGTTCTCCCTCATCAATTTGAGTTATTCGTTATCTCATAATTTTTCATTCGAGACGAATTAAACTTTCTTACAATTAACCTCTAACACGATAAGTCTTATCCATAATCGATTTCAGTTTGCATAGTTGAAATTGCTGTTTTTGTTTTCTATTCCAAATTTTTAAATGGTGTCCCCTTCTCTCCTCCTACTCTCTCTTAATTTCCAATTCCAAATCATTTTCCCATGCCGTTACAGGCTAATGAAGCAACATTAATTAATAATCGTAGGTGTAAAATCCAATCGAAAGTGTGATGATGTGATGACAGTGACGTCAAAACAGCTGCTGGTGTTGAAAAATATTAACAAGCCTGAGTGCACTATGAAGACCACAACAGATTTGGTTGCAAAAGACATGCCCTTAATTTCTAATTCCCTAATGATTGGTCCCATTGGGGAGGAAATGATTTTGGTGCCTGATAAAGGCTTACTTTAGGCTAAATTTGTTTTTTAAAGATAATAAGTAACATTTTATATTTTACAATTTTTAGTATAATTTTTTGTCAATTTGTTTCGCGTTTTTTTATTCGTCTTGATGAGAGAAATCAAGAAAGTATAAAATATGGTTGGAATTTAAAAAAAAATCAAATAAAACAACACTAGCTAAAAACGCTGTAGACGATGAAAAATTATCTTTCTCCATATGTTTTCTTTTGTCGGAACTTCTAGAAGCTTTTAGTTATAACCTTTTCATTTCCTCTACATTCATTTGTGGAAAAAAAAAATTAATTTAAGAAATTATTTTTGAGGAAGTTTTAGTAAAGTGAAGTGAAGTAAACATATTTTCTTTAATTTGTTAATTTGGTAAAAGAAATTTATGAAAAATAAAAATAAATAGTTAATAGTGTAAGAAAGTTAAAGAAGTGAGTCCCACAACTTTTTTACTAACTGAACACATAAAAAATATAAAAAAATTTAATATTCCCGTACTGCTGAAACACTTCCATAGCTACATTTATAATTGAAATCTTGGGTTGCAAATGCGATCTTGAAAAATTCAACAATAACCAAAAAAAAGTATTGGAAAACACCAAAAAAGACTATAGAAAACAGAAATGTTAAAAAAATAGAAGGAAAAAAAAGGTTGATACCATAAGAAATATAAGTAAAATCAATCTTCAATCACTCCGGGGTTGACTTGGTGGTTAAACTCTAAGACTTAAAGGTTTATTTTTTCTTGAGTTTTCAAGTTTAAAATTTCTCAGGTGCTATCAATTTTAATTAGACTAGTCGATACAGAACTTTGGTCTGTCTTTAATTGGAATCTTTGCTAGTGGACGGTGGTATTGATTCCTCACAGATTAATCAAGGTGTCTATAAATTGATTCAGACACGCCGAGTTATTAAAAAATTTCAATCACCCTACAAGTCACAAGATGGTACCGACATGCCTTTGGCTCTTTATTGGTGACGGTTCAA
Organism: Arbutus unedo; assembly: GCA_014822125.1. Lineage (NCBI taxonomy): Eukaryota > Viridiplantae > Streptophyta > Magnoliopsida > Ericales > Ericaceae > Arbutus > Arbutus unedo. The sequence goes on from JABCMJ010000590.1 coordinate 14,537, forward strand.
ATCCCACCTTGAATTTTCCTCGGGCGTGTTTATTAACTATCAAAAAATGGCTCATTATTTATCATCTCAGATATGGATATTCAGATTGTCATATTCGGAGTTTGTTTATTTCTTTAGACTCTGAATATGATATATATGATACTATTTTATGCGCCTGGAGGAATATAAAGTTATCTCACCCCTCCTCCTATCCCCCCTTCTATATCATCTTCTATTTACACAAATAACGTTATTAATTACAAAAATACCGTTGTTAAGTACGAAAATGCCATATACCTACTCATATTTACCACATCTTTCTTCTTCAAAAAATACTCAAACAAACCATTTATAATTATTCACCTTCTATGATAAATTATTCTCTCCTTCTAATATTATATCTTCTTTTACTATATCTACCATATTCTTTTTAAAATTTTAATTGCTAACAAATTGTCCGATAAGATAAAATAAATTAGAACTTGAATAGTTTTTACAAAAAGAAAAAAAAAACACCCCACAAGTCCATTGAGAATTTCAGCCATACTCAACTAACCAAACATTAGATTAATAGTTCTAATACAATCCCTCAACTAAAAAGACTGATAAACAACAATTTATGATACATACAAACCAAATACTTCATTCTGTTTGCGAGATTTCAAATAATGTTACATTATTGGATACTATGTATCTGTATTAAAAATACTGAATGATACCTAACGGGAATCGATTGTAACAGTTATTCGTTTCACAAAATATTTTCAACCAAAAAAATATAAAAAACTAAAATGCCTAAATAGATGTAACAATTGAATATCGACCATAACAACTATGAAACGGTCGGTGAATTGAACATAAACCACTACATAATGAGAACCAGTCAATACGCATGTGATTTTCTATTCCACCGACATATTGAGGTATAACGATATTGAAAAAAAAAACAAAAACTAATACACTCTCAATTATTAAAAAAAAAATTAGAGAGAGAACAACCAATACGTCTCGACCTGTACGCTAGCTAAGGATATTTAAATATCACCCAACACAACATCCATCATTACTAGCAACGTGACAACAACAGATATCTAACTACCACTCAACACCAACAACCAAACTTCATTTTTTTATACAAATAAAAAAAATCAAAGAAAGGATAGTTGTGATTTGCCAAAAAAAAAATAATAATAATAATAAAGAAAGAAAAAAAAAAACCAGTGGCGGAGGATCAAAGCTAGTATAATTTGCACTACATGGGGGAAAGAGTCGGACCCAATTTGGCCTGCCTTTTTTAATGTTATTTCGTTATGTATTCTAACACTATAGGATAATAAAATACAAAACAAATGAAAGAAAACTATTTCATCCGGAAGAAAAGTCGAAACTACTTCAATAGAAAGTGTTACTGGGGACGAATGGGGAATCATGTTGTGTAATGCACACAATAAGATTTGTTGTGTGTCAAAACGATATTATTTTGACATATAAAAATTTACCCGAACGCTACCCAAACATTTGAGTAGTTTTTTATGTGCTAAAGCGATATCGTTTTTAACATACAACACGTCATGCTGTGTATAATGTACAACTCATGCCGAATAATGATGTGACAATAGCATATTTGTGCAACTAATGTTATACTTTTAATATTACCCGTACAATACCCTTTTTGGTAAGGATATAATTATTTTTTAGTAGAATTCAGTACTGTTTTCAATGAGAGTAAGGGTAATATTCACATCCGAGGATTAACAAAATCAAATTTCAATTTTATAGCTATTCAAATTTTGACAATGATTTTTTTAAGTTGATTGGCCTTGGATAACAATCATAAAGTTTTCTTTGCATCATTTTATTTCTTATTGAATGAAATTCACACAAAATATTTGGATGCTCGTTTTTTGTTAGTAAAGAATGATTGATTATTGTTGAAACATGTGTATTTTTTTATGTTGAATATTATAATTTTATTGTTAGTTGCCGATGTCACTTCCAATATTAAATCCTAACTCTGCCCCTACTGTCACCGTACCTAACGAATAACGGTTATTAGACAAATCAAATGGAAATCCGTAATTTTATTTTTTTCTGAGTCCGCTCCGTCCCGATATGATCTGTATATGATTAAAAAAACTCTTATTCATATATACTTTGGCAAAAACAAAATTAACTAACCAAACACACAAATACTACATCACACATTATATGACGGTGAAAACAAGTTCAATGTAATTTGATGTTTTTGAAAGACAAACATTACTAACTAAACCACTAACAAGGCAAAAAAATAAAAAATAGTTTAAAATATGAAAATTAGCGAAAATGACAAATCTAAGTTGATTTGTCTGATTAAGTCTGAACTAATTTAATTTTTAAGACAGGATCTATTGTTTTAAAATTATTAATAGTTATGGGTCTACTATTTTAAAAGTGTTAATTGGTTAGATCTTTTAGTTAACAAAATTACCATTCTTACAAAGTTACTAAAATTTAACAAAAATTGAATCTTCACGATGTTTTCATACACTAATATTTTTGTAACTTTTTATTTTACATCAATTTTTTAATTATTATTGCAATTTGTAGGAAAGAAGAAGCTAGTAGTTTTTCCTTACCTGCCAGCGGGATTGGCTTGGGTAGATTGCTTTTCACAGCTATGTCTTTATTCGTCTCGATAAAAAAAAACTTAAAAAAATAAAAACTTATGTTCAAAAATTAAAAAAATCAAAAAATACGATAAATAAGTCAAAATATGATTTATGCCCTCATAACCTTTTAGTACACTAATTTTTTTTTATAACTTTGCATTAATTTTTTTATTGATTATTAGTTCGTCTCGATAAGGAAATTTCAAAAAAATAAATAATTTTGTTTAAAAATTAAAAAATTAAAAAAATTAGAAAATTAAAAAAATAAATCAAAACATGGTTTGTGCTCATTGAATTAAAATATTTGGGCCGTTACAAAATTGGTGTACCAAAAGGTCGTGATGGTAAAATTCATGTTTTGACTTATTTTTCATATTTTTAATTTTTAATTTTTGAGCATAACTTTTTTTTTTTTAAAATTTATTATTGACACGAATGAATAATAAATAGATAATTGATGCAAAATAAAAAGTTATAAAAATATTGGTGTACCAAAAGGTCATGAGGGCACAAATCATGTTGTGCCTTATTATTCATATTTTTTGGACATTTTTTTAATTTTTTGAAATTTCTTTTGGAGACAAACCAATAATAAACCAAAAATTTATGCAAAATTAAAAGTTACAAAAAAATTGGTGTCTTGAAAGGTATTTTAAATTATTATTTCTTATTGTATCATTATAGTTCATAATTTGTATTATTGCATGAAATTGTGTGGGCTTTAGTATTATATATTTAGTTTTGGACCTAGCACATGTCTACGTAACCTTCATTTAAACCATTTATCTTTGTTGGCCCAACCCTTTGATCCATCTCATTAAAACCATTTGGGCTTTAACCCAAAATCCAATATCTAAGTCTATACGGTTTGAATCAAATCCATGATCCACTCTGGTTGACCCATACCAATTTGGCTTTGACCCAAGTCCATGAAACCACTCATTTCCCGTGAACTTCTCCACACTTGATAATTTTCTTATATTTATCATCAAGTATGTGTTAGATGATTATCAAATTGCACATGGTTTCAAAGCCTCTATAAACTCATTTTGCACAATGAGATCTCTTCCTCCCAATGAAATTTTAACCCTTGCTCACCACTTCTCCTCAAACTTCCTTGGACTATGGTTTTAGCTTCAAATCCTGCTTCTTCCTCCTCCAAACCTCCTATCATCCATAGTTTAGCTTCAAAACCTCCACCTCTCATGTTTTTTTGCAATCTAAGGAAATGATGACAACATTCACACTACATCTCCCCCTATAAATATGTCCATTTTCATTTGCATTTGTCATTATCATCCCAATTATCGTATTTAGTTAGTGAGTGAGGAGTGAGAATAATCAGTTTACTTTAGAGAGAGAAAGAAAGAGAAAGAACCCATTTGAAGTCAATTCATCCATTTCAAGCCATTTTCAATTCAATTCAAGCTTACTTTGCCCTCATTCAAGGCAATGGAATTCTTTTCTTACCTCAATTTGTGTCATAGACCATAGATTTAAGTTTCACGAAGTTATGAAAAATAAACTCAGCTCTGTAAATTTTCATAGAAGATGATTATCCAACCTGTTGGTCATGTTTTGCACCATTTGAATAAACCTCTATGATGTATCTGGAAATGCTGTATTTTCTCTAACACAAACGGTTGGTCATTTTTGGACCATATGGATGACTTTGCAAACTGAACCTAACTGGTAACCCTGGTCCGAACTGGTCATTATTTCTTCACTGACATCTTGTTTTCATTCCTTAAAGTTAAGTAAATATTACATTTATAATCTTACATTTCCTTTTTGTTACTTTAATTTATTTAATGAAAATAAGGAAGTGTTCCCAATTTGAAAATAATGGCATTATCAGAATTTTTAAATTCCAACTAAATAAAAATCTTGTTCTCCCATTTTAGTACAAAAGCGAAAAATTACACTTTGTCTACCATACGGCTCGTAACTCACCATAACCTTATCCATTTAAGAAAATAAGTATATCATTGTTCTTAGAAAAATTCAATGAATCATTACTGCTACTTTTAATTTCTTAATTCGGAATTTCAAAAATTCACTTTTCTATACTTAGCCATTTTTCTGACAATCAGATTTTCAGCATAATACACGCATGAGACCAAATGAACTTCTAAATCAAGATATGTTCTTTCTAACCATATTGTCAATGCCAAAACATAAACCTGAACTTTTCAACCTCGATATCATATTCAACCGGATGCTCAAGGGTTAACCAATTAGATGACTTATATTGAACTAACCGGATGACCATTATTACTCCAACCGGATGACTTATGCATTACGCTTTATAACTATCCATTATGCCTTGTAACTTATGCATTATGCTTCTTGACCTACGCATTATGTTTTCTATGTATGATATGTTGTCTTTCATTAACATGTTTACACTTTGCATACATGTTTATATGGTTCTTTATCTCATTTGGTATCATGAAACATGTTATTCTCATGCTATCTTGACCATCCTAGTTGTTATTCAAGCATGTGTTCACTTAGTAACGAATGTCTAAGTACACATCACTTTGAGTATAGTCACTCACATGTTTTTTACGGTAAATGAGATTTTGAGAAAAATACTGAGATGTGTCATAAGAGATGTGATATTACTCCATGGGGAGATTATGTTAGAATGTCTTTAGCCGAGATATGGATTTAGCTAAACTATGTCTAGTACAATCAGGCTACATCTTGGAGCCGAATTGGTCATGTCTCATGTATTAAGTCAAGTTATGTCGTGAGCCGGTTATGTTCTTTAGCCATATCATGTCCTTTGAAAATAAAATCATAGTTGGTGATGGAGTTAAGATTTTTATATCAAGGCACGACATATGGAAGGCATAACGTCCAAAAGCATAATGGTTAGAAAAATGAGATACGGGAGCCGATATTTTGGTACATATGCGTTGGATACGAGATTCAGCTTAGGGGTCGGGACCATATCGGTAGGGAACATCATAACACTGTTTTAGAAATGATTATTTTGACTTATAGGCAATACGATGTGGACCCAAACTTGGGATTTAGAAATGGACTTTGGACACTTATAAGTCTTGGTCAGACACGTGTTGAGATCTAGAGTGAGTATAGAAAATTGACTTTGACTTATGCATTTTATACTCTGATCATTTACTATCACTATTGTTTCTACTTAAAATTATCATTATTTTGACATGTTCATGCATCATACGTTATGTGGCATAAATTGGAATATGGGTATGATTTTACTGAGTTTTATCGCTCATTTGGTGCAATTTCTCTGCCCCTGACATCTCATGCCAGATACTGAAGATGGATTAGAAGAAACTAAGATTCAATTTACCGACAACGTCAATCTAGAAGAAGATTCAATAGTGTATTGGTTCACTTAGACTATAGTTTAGTGTCATATAATCTATGATTTACCTAGATATTGTCGAGCTCATTTTCTATTTATGTATTTTCATTTCAATCATGTAATCGAGACTTATTTTGTTAATTAAACTCATTATGTAGATGTTAAATATTTTATTTAATGTCTCCGAAAAATCACGGCGTTACGAAATAGTATCGAAGCTCTAGGTTCCCTTTACTTGAGACATAGGTAGAATGGGTAGACCACATTTTTAAGAATCGTATTACCTAGGTAGTTATTATTATACATTTATATCATAAGCGTACCGTATATTTTCTTATCAACATTGTTCGACTTCAATTTTGACCCAATGAAGCACTATCTCGTTGACGACCTGGACTACAAAGTATTTTAGAGAAGCTACGGGATCATCGAGACCAATTAAGAAAGCGAGTATCTGCACTGGCACGACTATTCAAGTCTGTTCTTTCTTTGAGTAGCTATAGAAAGGGTATTGGTAGAGATAATTGTGTGGGGCGTCAGATAACATAAATAACACCACATATAAGTTCTTGTTTGCATATGGACTACGTACCACTTGTGTTATACATGCACGATCAGTTGTACTCACATATCACATTGTATGATGAATGATGTTATTATAATGAAGAAAAATATTTTGCCACCTATTTTGTCCCTAAACTCTAGTATATTATTTAATTGTAGATGGTTGAGACGAGGAATGACGCTAACACGAGAAACCAAGTCAGATCCAGCAACGCACATGCTAACATGCTACCTCCACCCCCACCATACGCAGCACCCGATTTTAACGATTTTAACCAGCTTATGTGCGCTTTCTTTAACATTGTCCACAACCATCAACAGTTTGAACCGCCACCTCAACATCATGCTCAGTTCAACTAGAGTGTCTTACTTAACGAGTTCTGCAAATGACAACCTCTGATCTTTTCTGGCGAGACTAATCCAACTATAGCGGAGACCTAGTTGAAGCAGATAGAAAAGCTACTAGAAATCGTGGAAGTCCGTGACAATGGAGATCGAGTGGCTCTTGCAGCCTATCAAATGCAAGGCGAGGCTGACCACTGGTGGGACGTGGTCAAGACAACACAAGATGTGCAGATGATAACATGGATCGCGTTCAAGACACTATTCCTGACCAAGTTTATTCCGACACCAGTAACGCAAGCACTCATTCAGGAGTTTATGAACCTCAAGCAAGGACTACTAACCGTGACATAGTACGCTGTACATTTTGATGAGTTATCCAGGCATGCATCAGAATTTGTTCCGACCGATGCCTCCTAAGTCCGAAAGTTTGAATGGGGATTGAGGCCCCATATCAGGAGAAATGTCATGTCACTGAAAGAGGTGACCTATGATGGAGTGGTCAGTGGAGCATTGATGATGGAGAGAGAGTTTGCCGATTCAAAGAGAATTTGGGATTAAAAGCGCATTAAGCCACCATTAGGAGGATCAATCTGGAATAATGATCAGAACTATAACCAGAAGCTGTACGACAACAACAACCGTCCACAACAACAACAGTAGCAACAACAACAACATAATAGGGTTACCAGAATCAATTCGGCAACCACCAAAACCAAGTAGCATCGATCATATGCTTCGGATGCAGTAAGGAAGGACACGTTCACCGCCATTGCACGCAGAATGCAATTGGAACTAATCAACAATCACTGGGGAATGATCTGAATGGAGAACCGCAATAGAAGAGCAACTGGAATCAACCCTTGCCTAATCAGCAAGCTGGGAGAACTCATGAACCATCTGGAACCAAACAAGTTACTGGAGGAAGGTTGTATGCACTCCAGGGAAGCGAAGATGAAGAATATGACCCCACGACTATACGAGGCATCTTACCTTATACTTTTTTTTCGAGTACGGACATACCTCAATGTATCCTTTACATTTATCACTTGCATACAAACCTTTAGTGTCATGACCCATCCCATAAAGGTTAAGACACGTGACCGGCCACGAGTGAAACTCGTAAAGCTTTAAAAAAATAGATCAATTTAGGAATTTTCTATCAACATATCTGCTATCATAGTGTGGAAAATAAAATATACTTCCAGAGTTTAGTACATAAAGTAAGTGTATAACCCTTATGGGCTTACAAATCATGACTACGGCCCAACATCTCAACCGATCAGCAAAATAAACATTACAACCGAGGTCATGCTACATCAAAATATGACAATTCTAGGGTTCACAAAAATAAACTTCATCTCCAACACAACCTTGCAGGATTTCAAGTATGGCCAGCATCATTATTACAACCTGTTGTATCAACAACTACATTAGCGCAAGGCTAGTGTAAGTCTAAATATGACAAGTTTACTAACTTCTGTATTAACATAACTAGTATTTTTGAAATCAATTATAATCAAATGATAACATTATGTGATATGTGAATCCTGCTTTTAGGCTTGCGCTATAACCATATATGACAACATTGTATGATCTACGGCAACATCAGTGAATTAGGGAGCGACCCCAAATATATAGTCGGCGTGATATCACCCATTGGATTACCTGATTAATAATCTCCACCCTTATTACTTGACCTCATCGCTAGAATTTTAATCTGCCCCCTAGCGGATGGGGCGCCGTATTAATCTCATAACCATGCCATAATATTTCCACATTTCCATGATACCATGATTCTTTTAAACGTCTTAATATGTCATGTTTAGTCTACTATCAATTCAGTAGCATAGATGTATATGTATCAAAGTGTGAGTACCCGCCATATTTTAATGTTTAAAAATGTCTTACGATGAATAAAAAGGGTATGGATAAGTATCGGATGGAGCGACGGATGTGTGGGATGAGTTTTGGTAAAGAGGAGGTGAGCATAAGGGGTTTTGGGTGACTAGTCGTGGTTTGGAGCGAGGCCGGCGTGACCAGTCACGCGAAATTAAAAAATTTTGTCAGTAGACTGGCGTGACCGGTCAAGCCTCTTTCGTGACCGGTCAGGCGGGTGTGAGTTTTTCCCAATTTTCGGCAGTAGATGGCTGTGACCGGTCAAGCCCTCTTTCGTGACCGGTCAGGAGGGTTGACGCGCGTTTTTAAATCTGACGAACATGCAGGGACCTCCTCTGAAATTTTAGAATATACAATCACCTCCCTTACTTTTAAAACTATTATACTGTTACCACACTGCCGTTAGTTTTCCTACTAACACCATTAGATTTTATTGAGAAATGACTTAAATGTCTCTCTTAAAATGCCCTTCTTAAGCCTTTTACTGCTTTTTTTAAATATCCTACGGGAATATGAGACGTGAAACATTGTCAATATAACTTGAAAGTGTTGCTTGAGACCAATGGGTGTAATAATATAAAACAAGTCTATGAAGACTTGCTATAAACTATGAACTACACGTTAGTATTGGAAACACCCGGCATTGGTGTTAACTCCTATGCCCTTTGTGCAAAGTCCATCTTCCTATTACGAGAATGAAACGTTGTTTGCGAAATGTCTTTATGTTTGACTGTGGTTTGGATCCGTTGTGGGACTCTAGTGTCTTGACGAGTTCCCTTGTTCCCTAGGGTGATGTTGGGGCCCTATCTTATCAGATGGCGTTAGGTCAAGTGGTGATTTGAGATAAAGATGTATGATGCATTATAACTGAACGGAACTGGTCATGAGATGTGTTAGTCTAGAAATAACAGAGGGTGATTGACAAGTGACTCATTGGCAGAGGGTTATTCACATGACTCTATTTCTGATTTCTATCACACTTTATAGTGCTTGTTGCTTTTGCGTCCTCATTATTAGTTTTTCATT